>JAIGNY010002947.1:2810000-2812500 GCA_020152595.1 Chiridota heheva
ATAGGAAGTGACGGAGCATCAGTGATGATTGGACAGCATACAGGAGTTTGTGCAAGAATACGGGAATTAAATCCAAAATTAATTAATGTACATTGCTCTGCCCACAGATTACATCTAGCAGTGTCACAAGCAGCTAGTAAAGTCCCCTATCTTACAAAGTACCGGGATATTATCAGTTCCATCTACACTTTTTACAGCAGATCAAGTTTGCGACAGAGCAAATTAAGAGAAATACAACTTATGCTGCATGAAGGGGATCTCACACTGAAACAGGTATATGAAGTGAGATGGCTGGCCCTGCACAATTCGGTAAAAGCTATATCATCAAACTATGCCAGTTTGGTGACAGCACTTGAGGCTGAGGCTGCCTCAGATGGTGATTCAGTTGCACATGGACTGACAGTGTTCATAAAAACTAAATTGTTTGTACTAACAACAGCACTTCTTCTTGATTGTCTGGACATCATTACACGTTTGAGTCTCTTCTTCCAGAACTGAAAGAAACATTAGACATTTCTTCAATTGGACCAATGGTAGATGCAGATGTGAAAACCCTCAAAGAAAACAAATCTAAAAATGGCAAGGAGCTTCAACTGGTATATGATGCCTTAGAAAAAGATGAAGTGGACGCAAACACATACAAGGGCATAGACCTCAATCAGAATACTTGTGGGAGCTGTAGAGGTGATGTGGACACACTAGAAACTGTCAGAGACAATTTTATCACAAACTTGGTGTCAAACTTAGAAGCCCGATTTTCCTCGAAAGCACACTCTGTAACATCAGCATTTTCCATTTTCAACCCAAAGACCCTACCTGAAAAGGAAAAGGACATGGACACATTTGGAGAAGAAAAACTCAAAGTTTTGGGGGACTTTTATGGGAAATCTAATGTGGACTGTGAACCACTTATTGATAAAGAAGAATTATTTAAAGAGTGGGCTATCTTTCGCCAGCTTATTTCCGGCTCTTATGCAAAAATGAAAAGTGTAGAATTTTGTAAAAATATCGCCCAAAAATTATTCGGAGGATTTTCCGAATATTGCCACACTCTGTACCATTGCCCTTACCATTCCAGTTTCAAGTGTGTACCCTGTGAAAGGGGATTTAGCTACCAAACCAGAGTGAAACCAAGCTGAGATCACGGATTGCGGATGATAAACTTGAAGTGCTCATGTATTTATGTGAAGGGGCCACCAATGTTGAGTTTAATTTTCAAAAACAGTAAAACTGTGGCAGGAAAAAGAAGCCAAGAAGAAAAGTTTTTAGCCTGGTTTTAAAGGCAGTTTAACATTTTGAAGTGTTTAAATACATGTTTGTTTATTGTTAGTTTTCGGTAAAATGTGCTAGAAACAAATAAGAATATTTTACATTCAAAGTTTGATCACGCATTCCCAGTTGCCACAAACAGATTCTACAAGTTCCAACTTACAATATTTTAACATGCACAAGATCGTGTAAGTTACTATACTGTAAGAAGTAGGCGTGTCCGAAATCTCAATAGCATATTATTGTTGACAATTGGTAAAAGTTCACCAAAACCTCATGGAAGTTTGGATTCGATAAACAATCATATTATTATTATTTTTTGGGAATTGTTAACCCAGATTTTATGAATCAACATTATACAAGGATTGGGTAAGAACTTTTTCTTAATATTTCCAAGATAATAATGGTCAGTTTTTTTAATTTTTGGTATTTTAGGCACAATTTCCATTCACTTTAGCAAGGCAGGCCTACGCAAGTGTGCATGTGTGTGTTAACAATACTACAAGCTTAGCTAGCCCGCAGTGCTTCGTACATTACGCAGTGCCCTGTACATTACGCAGTCCCCTGTACTTACGACGGCAAATTTACAAAATACGCCAACAACCAAGGGCTTGTCGTAACCAAATAGGCCAGACAAAAATTCTGTATATATATATATATGTATATATATATATATATATATATATATATATATATATATATATATATATATATATATATATATAAAATATATATATACATAAATACTGTATATATATATATGTATATATATATGTATATATATATATATATATATATGTATATATTTGTATATATATATATATATATACATATATACTGTATATATATATATATATATATACTGTATATATATGTATATATATATATATATATATATATATATATATTATATATATATATATATATATATATATATTTATATATATATATATATATATATATATATATAGATAGATAGATAGATATATATATATATCGCTTCTGCCACACATATATTTCAGGAAATACTTGGACTTGTTTCTTTCTAGAGACACAGATGCCATTTCTTCAATCCGCAATGGTCCATCTTTTGTTTTCAGATCACTTTTTTGCCATATTATGTGACTGATATGGAGAAGACTCAGTCACAATTAAAATGCAGAAAACAGGAGTATTGCCAACATAAACATAGATGATTTACAGATTAGACAATTATCAATTGTGAGTGATA
>JAIGNY010002947.1:2817500-2880000 GCA_020152595.1 Chiridota heheva
TATATATATATATATATATATATATATAGTCATTGAATGGGCCATTTTTTGAGAAAAAGATTTAATTCAATTCTTGTGTTTTGATTGGTCAAAACACAATGGTACAGTGTGTACTTACATTGATAGGCCAATCAGTATCGTTTGGGAATAAATTGTACGCCGCGACATTTGAATCATGATAGATGGCCTTTTATTCGTGATATCACTTTTCTGAAATTTTTCAAGTCTAACTCACAATTGTTCATGTTACATCTGTTCCACCATGTAAATGTGTATGTTATTGTATCTCTCGTACCCCGGAAGGAGTCTTCAAAGTTCAGCATGTTCGGCTATAGGCCTATACATTATTAGATTTCCCTTTTCTTGAGCCCAAACTATTGTTCCATTATTAGATTTAATTAGATATGGATTAATGTTGAATGGGGAAGGGGAGGGGGGGGGGGGGTCTTTTTGCCATGTTGTGAGAGTTAATGAAAATGGGATAAACATAAAAGGCAGAGGTTAATTTTTTTTTTAATTATGGAGAATAATGCGGTAGTCAAAAGTTTACGTGAAGATGTTGATGGAAGATAGTTTATAGAATGAACAAAAATAAGTCAAAAGACATTTCAAAATAAACGTTCACAAGACTAATCCCTTTTATCTTTGAAATTGTTTTTCAATTTATTTTTGTTCATCTGGTTTTCATTCTATAAACTATCTTTCATCAACATCTTAATGTAAACACTCGACTACCCCATCGTTCTCCATAATTAAAAAAAAGGATTAGCCTCTCGCCTTCCATGTTCATTCAATTTTCATTAAGTCTCACAATTACATGCCTTGCCTAACATGACGTGTACCTTCGCTTTCCGATTAGTATCCACTGCAACCGCCGATTTTGGCCAAAATCGACGGTTGCACATCACACGCCTTGCCAGAGCAAGGGCAACCTAATATGATATCATTATTTGCTTGTCCTGGCACAGCTACGATCTAATTACATTGCCAACACGTGCTAGTGTAATATGCCTCTATCTGATGCATGTTGGGCATATTAATAATACCCCTATGAAAGCATACTGAAAGGAAAGAGCTTGCACACTTAATAAAAGTTTATCTCTTATCCACCATCAATGCCAATTGTTCTCATTAATTAAAAACAATAGATTTAGTACCACACATATAATCACCAATACTACAACTCATTGTTTCTTATAAGTAAAATAGATAATTCCATTGTCTCAGAAATTGACATGAAGATTATCCTCCCCCTCCCCCCTCTCCATCCTTTTCCCCCTCATTCAAGATTAATCCTTATCTAATTAAATCAAACAATAGTTTGATCTCAAGAAAAGGGTAATCTACTTACATTGAAGTAAATGTTGAACTTTTCCATGCATTCCTTTGCCTTATGAGATCTGGAGTTTCAATGCAGTGATGTTTGGTACTATTCATGATGTTGATAGTGTTGGCTGGTCAGGGGGCGTAATCAGGTGAAATAATGAAACATTCAACATACAGGGTAATTCTGTAACATTAGCAAGGGAATGCTTATATTATTACAGGCAGAGAGATGCCATTTTTCTTCCTGGTACTGGTCAGTGCTGACAACCATACTTCTAGTGAAGATTTCTTATCAATTCTATTATCATATCAAGATATTGCAGCAAAATGCAAATTTTGTTAATGAAATATAAATACTTTGGAGAAGCAAAGCATTGCATGTTATGTCAATATTTTGATAGCCATTTCTTGTGTAATATTTTGTTTTTTTCTTATTTGTATTTGTGCAGTGCATAAAGAGGATAGAGTACCAGAGGAGGAATTTAAGGAAAACTTGAAAATTGTTGGCTTTTTAAAAGACGCCCAGGAATTTAGGTGGTGTAGCATGGTGTCTCTACCGGATAACTTGAAGTGTTCATACAGCCATGATACACACAACAAAACTGCAGACCTGGCAGTTATTCCTCCATCCATCGCCATCAAAGAATTACTTGGACCATGGTAAATTATCATTTGGCAGTACTTAAAATAGTAGAAACATGATGAAAAGGCAATTAACTTATAATAGTGGTAATTATTTTTATGTTATTGTCACAAGTTCACAACTGTACAGTTTTAAAGTGCTGAGTGTTTACAGTAACATTGTTTTTAACATGTACACCTATTCTAATAGATATCAGTAGAATTCTCATCGATTTTAGATTGGCATTAATCTTTGATATTAAATTACAAAAACTATTAATCTCTTCTGCATATTTCAGCGTTATTGGAACGAGAATAGAGGAGGACGCCCCACTGATGACAGTGATGCCTGATGCACATGATCAGACCATGGAGGAATTCTGTCTCTATGATCAAAATAAACTGAGGAATTTCAGTCCACCAGACATCTCATCCTAAAAAAAAGAATCCACTTGCTCTATAGGCCTCGTTCTGGCCGATACATGAAGGTGATTCAAAATCTTACCTTCGCAATTGACGAGATGAAGAATAAAAACTTCTACTCGAGGTTTCATTGCTGGTGTATTTATTGACTTCCAAGAAATGGTTTCAAGTGCTTGTCTCTGGACGTATAATTTGTACTTCAGCTTTCTTAAACAAGGAGGAATCGAGAGCAGTTGCATAACTGTCCAAATGCCTGTAGGGACCCATTACAATTAAAGAGGAAATTGTGAAACCTTCCTAAATTTGTTTGAAGAACAATCAAAGTAACATTCAGGGCTGTAATTCTCACCCAGAAAGGAGAGGGGGAGGCAGATTTTACCAAAAATGTACTGAACTTCTACTGAAAAGTCAGGGGGTAGAGACATAACCTCCTATATATTACAGCCCTGGTACCAATATATATTGTATTTTGGTGGTTAGGAATAGGACGAACGTCTTTCCTCCTTGCACATGGGTCTGCCTGTTCACATGGCATTATGAGCAAGATCCTTTGTGACCAAATAATTGATTGATTTTAGAGTTTAATTGATTGATGGCCAGCACAATCCATACCCATTGATGTGCTTGCCACAACAAAAAGAAACCTGGAAAAACCAGATCATTGTATAGATATACTCTTTGGTAGTATGTCAGCTTCAAAATAGTTTTACTGAAATAAAAACATATTAATACAAATTTGATGTGGGGGCTCAAGGAAATGCTTTTCTATCATGTGCAGTCACAATATTCCCAGCTTTCTTTGTAAACATTGTAGCAATTCACAGAAAAGTAATAATAGAACAGGTCTGGAGAGTTATGCACAGTTAAAAAAATTAAATAATAGTAATTGCAGCCAAATGTGTATGGTTTGGTTTGTTGATGTTTAACGGCACCACGACAGTCAGAGTCATTTGTGCCAAGAGGGTGTTGAAAACTAAGGTGCTTGAGTTAGGACAGAGAGGTGGGATAGGCAGAAATGTAAACTGCAAACTGATAGAACAATGTTATTGATATCAATAGCGCTTGTTGCTGTCTTTTGGAAACAATTGTGTTTGCTTGAAGTATCTGCATATACATGTAATTAGAGCTAGAAATTAACTTTTGGAAAGTTCTTTATATGCTACAATGTCTCTTCTGTGTAGAAACTGATTTTCAGCTGTATTAAGCAGGCTCCATTCAAAATGCCAATTAAAGGAGAATACTGTACATACATATATTTTGTATGGAATATGTAAAACTGTGTGGTGTAGTGGTTAGTGCTTTGTCCTCTCACCCACGTCTTGGGTTCGAATTTTGGTGGATCTGCAACCAGTGAGTTCACAACTGGTTATCAAAGGCTGTGGTCGTCTTGATATAATGTCCAGCACTGGATGCTTTTGGGACGTTAAACCTTGCTATGCTGTGTAAATCCCTTTTATTTCTATCACCTTCAAGATTTAAAATTACAATCTATAAATTGAGCTTCCGCGATTTACCACAGAGCAGAGCTTTAAAGGACCATGGGTACCTACATCTTTCCAATTGTTAGAATTGACATTTGCAGCCTCAGAAAGAAAATGTGTTCTCATTTGTGTACAATGACTGGTGTGGAAAGTCTACCATCAGAAACAATTGTTAATATAGTTTACTGTTTCTTAAGGCGGTAAATTGAAATTTATCAGAATCTCTCTTACCATTTGACTGACATATTCAATAGCTTTTAAGCCTCAAAATCTTGGAACAAATTAAAATAAAACACACCTCCAAGTTGAAGACCTCAGAGAAACGTTATGTCACAACAAAATAATCATGATTTAAGTCATTACTACACCTAGACATTTGAAACTTGAACATTTTTTGTGTTCACCATTTTGTTTTCTTTTAAAGTCATTTTATAAAATATGGACTTGACCAATGACCTAATCCTTACGAAAGTTTCTGTGAGACACATTCTATACATACATACAATAGGCTCTTGTACCACGCCATTCCATTAAGACCACAACGCCTCCAGTCAAGTTCTCTGGCTGCCAACTAATCGGCGCACATGAACTTTTGACTTGATTGGGCCAGAACGGTAAGTGGATGAACACCTCGTTTTCACGCTTCTCTTCTCAAATATTCTTCAAAGAATCAGGCAGGGTGACTGTCCATCACGACCGACAGCTTAACGCCCCCCGAAGGACAGTGTGCATCATTTAACCATTTTAAGTTCTCTCAACAGCTGAATGAGGGTGTAAGAGCTGCAGACGAAATGCTTCCACTTAGATGTTCGACGTATCTGTCTGCATAGCTGTGGGAAAATGAGTTGGACCTGACAGAGGCTGGGACCTCCAGCATCTCAGTCATGTGCTTTGCCAACTGAGCTACCTAATCTAAGATTTAGATTGTACCTTAATTGGTGCCAAATGATCTTTCTGTTGATGAAATGAAAAGTGCCAGATATCTTGAATTATCTGGAAGTCTAAATAAAAATATCTGAGGAAACACATCCTAAGCTTTTATTTGGTTTTAAGAGTGACAAGTTAATAAGATTACAAGGTTTCACTTGGAAAATATTTTCAAACAATTTGTGGTGCAACCATAGGTGGCTCGCCACATGGGGTGCATCCTCCCCCCCAAGATTTGCAAGTCACTGCTTTTGTATTGAATTATATGTATAATTAAATTAATTTGTTTGCTCCCCCCAATCATGTTTTGTCCCTCAAACTAAAATCTCTTAGTTGCCTTGGGGTGCAACATCTATTGTGGAAGAAATCAATCTTGAATTGTCATAAGCCTTATTTAAAAAAAAGAGGAGTAGTCCAAAAAAGATAAGAAACAATTCTTTGAAGTAACATTTCTTGTATTCAGAAAACTAACCACAAGTAACAAATTATGTCAATGTGCTGAGAAAATTCAGAAGTTAAACAATGAGCATGCTGCTCAGATATACAAGGTTATTGCTGACTGCAGCTTCCATTCATAATACAACAATAAGAACAAAACATGGATCACCAGTTTCCAAAATAAAATCATTCATTTGACAGACATTTTAGATCACAGTGCTAATAGTACCACATAGTGATAAGTATTAACAGCTAATGCTCACTTGCACAACCTGAATTATTTTTTGTCTTTGCATTTTATCTTTCTCATGAAAACTACTGATTACACTTGAGTGTACACCATTTCGGAAGAGCAACAATGAGCATATAAAATCTCTATTTTCATGAAGTTTTATTCAGAATCAACTTCTCTCGGTTATTTTACCATTTACATTGTGCAACATAGATAGAGCTGATTCCCAATATTCTTTTCGTGATCTTATTTTCTTGCTATACAGGAGAATCTTTTGAGAAATACTTAAAAAGACAACATGACATCAAAAACCAAACAAAAGCGTGATGTAAATAATATATACTAAGGTATGGAATTCTGTAATGCAAAAGTAAACCCATTTGGTCACTTTATATATATATATTTACTAGCATTTTATGTATCAAACAAATTGCAGTGTGAAACATCCTTATCCCAAATTATGAAAACTGTATAAGCATACATAAAATAAAAGCATGTGAAATCATCCCAGCATCTACATACAATTACTACATTGTCACATTCAAGTAAAATTGTATTCTATAACCGTTATTTTGGCAAATGAGTAATTTTCAAATGTTTCATGAAAAAAAGTCATTCACATTTTATCAACATACTTTGTGAAGGTTTTAAATTGAATTTTGTTCATAATCAACTGAAAAAGAACTATTTATAGATACATATCTACTACATATAATATACATGCATTTCCATGTTGATCACTTTGACTTTCATCAGAGCTTTTTGTACAACAAACCTGCTTTATATTTACACTTTTTGTCTGAAAGTTCAAATGATATAAATGTAAGCATGCACATGTACTACATTAAAGGAGACAGTCTGATACAATCATTATTTCATATGATAGAGGATTAAAATCTTAACCAACTGCCAAACACAGCAACTCAAAATCTTATTCCTACTGTATCTCCAAGTTATTCATGTTTGAAATCGATACATAGGGGCTGCCATTTTGTTCAATTCTGTATTGAAATAATGTGCATGATGACATAATTTCCCCAATGGGGTTAAGGATTATAATGTATTTCTTTATAAATGTGAAATTTTAAACAGCATGTTTTAATAATTTCATGTGTACACAAAAATTTCCTTGACCCTTACAAAAGAAAAACAATTTTTCATGAGCTAGAAAATTTGAGGTAGATTATAAAGAAATAGAAAAGCATTCCAACATCCTGCTGGGCTGATGACATAATCTACATATTTTGAAATCAAAATGGCAGCTCTCATGGTACTATTAAGTAGTAGTATTAAAGTTTTTAATAAAAACACAAAATGTGCTAGGTTGCTTCGGGAGTTATGAAACTTGGTGAGTATATTTGTTATTTTCAATTCTACTATATAAAATAAGGATTATGTCAGACTTTATGTCTCCTTCAAAGGATAACTAGACCCATAGGAGAAGACTCACAATTCCAACTGCCCAGACTTGGCCAGTGATGTAATGCTTCAGTGCATGCACTTTTGTATGGTGTATGTGCTGAAACATGACATAAATTGGCCATGTCTGGGCAGTTGGAATTGTAAGTCTTTCCCAAGTCTTTTCAGTGAAATGTTCATTTATCTGTTTTGCCTTCCAAAGTAATCAATATTATTGGTTATCAATCAACCATTTGATATAAATGTTCATAGTCTAGAAATTGCAACCTGACTTTTTGGTCTAGTGCACCTTTAAGAAAATACAATCACTAAATAAAATACAATCACTATATTTTATAAGCTTACAGATAAGAGCAAAATTCCCATTAAGAGAAATTATGTAAAAGATTTATGTAAAAGTTTTTTAAGCTTTAACTTGGAAAAAAGTTTCCAAATTTACACACACAGAAATCTTCAGATACATGCTCGCACTTAGTATTTGTAAAAGTCTTGCCTTGTTTGCAGTATAATTCCCTGTGAAAGTTTGGATGTATCGTTTGCAAAAATACCAGAATCATTCAAATGTTTAAGCTCTTTCCTAATGACAGGTTTGAAATGTATCTTTACTCACAAAAGTAAGCACCATCTTAATATTCAAACTTATTTATCTATTAAAAATCCCTAAGAAATTTTTTATGTTCAAATGATTCATCAAGTAAATGTCCAAAAAGAAACCTAACAAAACCACCATCAAATGAACAAATAGTGCTAACTGTCTTGAAATGAACAAATAGTGCTAACTGTCTTAGATAACTAAAAAACTTAAAAGAATGGCATAATGCTCTAAAATTGTTCCTCTAACCTTGCATCAGAGGGTTAAAGGAAAGTTTGTGTTACTGTAAATTCACGATACAACTGCAGATCTCCTATTGGTGCCTCACACTTGAAAGTCCATAAGAACTACTTTAATACACTAATGATGATGTTATTAGAATAGTTTGTAAAGAAAATATCCCTACACCTTTATGAGGATGCGATCACCATACTGTCCTGACACCTGTATGTGCTACTGATGAGAATCTTACCCGTATTCGGGCAGTTGTATACATAAACCATAAAAAACAAAGAAGTAGTAAGGGGAAGAGAGATTATGATGATCCTACTCGATAAGCTTCTTAGATTTGAAATAGCGCCGAAGATAGAAGACCTGCCATGTTGCTAGACATAAGAGACATGCCATAGAAAATATGCTAAAATACAGAACTCTGGAATTCGTTGACTCTGAAAAAAAAGGAAAAAAAGTATTTCTTAAATCAAATTTTGTATTAGTTTCCATTCGATTCACTTTTAACCCTGTTTTTGCCAATGAACATGGTTCCTAATCCTACGATCTTGGAATGACAAATCAATAATCAAGTTCTTATCTTTAACACAAACTTATTCTGACTTACAATTAAACGATTATAAATTGAAATTTTTTGAGGGGCTTAATCCTGAAAAACCAATAAGAAAACAATTACGTATTCTTTATGTGGGAGGGGAATGTGCCCATTTTTTTTTTTTCTGTCAGCAAGATACAACTCTCCTAAATAACATGCAATCAAATCAATTTTTATTTAAGTAATGTCTGTAAGGTATTCATGATCAATTTTTTTTTAACAACATCAACTGAAATATGTAACTTGCCTGATTTTGTTATCCGTCTTTACAAAGCAAAGTAAATTCTACTATCAAGATAGTTTTAAAGGGATACAGGAGAATGTATACAACCAACATAAAATGACACCTTGGATTGGTGATACTGTTCTGTATTTAAAATAAGGTTCCCCTCCCCCTAAACACACTTAGAACCACTTAGAAGAAATGGACTTTGTGTGGTGGATCAGTTAAAGACCATCTTTAAGTTAAGTCCCACTACAATAAATCACTGCCCGGTACATATAATGTGCAAAGCCCCATTTGCATTAAAAATATAGATGGTTCGTAATATTGATGTAGGTCGCATAATACCTTGCACGTTACATTTTAGTAGGTTAAGTGAGGATTTAGTATCAACTCTGAATCAGTGTGGTATTTTGAGACATACCAGGAGAGGTTCAAGAAAGGTTATATCAAAGTGTACTGAACCACAAGTTTATCTTTTGGCAAAAACAGCAAAGGTCAAGAGAACTAAAAGTAGCAGTCAAACTAAAGCCAATTTGGCCAATTTGATAACCATCAAAACATTACCATCTTACAGGAACATGAATATTAATAGGCTGACCTATTCCGTTGTCAATGTCAGATCAATCTGCAATAAAATAACCATGTTCCTTGATTATCCAGTTAGTGCCCAAATTGACTTATGTGTAGTAACTGAAACTTGGCTTACTGATGCTCATGCAATATCAGAGCTGATTTTACTCTTGATGATATTCCCCGTCCTGACCGTAGGGGTGGTGGCCTCGCTGTTCTTCATAAAAAATCAATCAAGAGTAAAAGACTCAAGTCTGGTCAACTTCCATACTTTGAATTTTCTGAATGGCAGATTAAGTTTAAGGATTTTTCCATTCTAGTGATTGCAATTTATCGACCATCATATTCAGCAGTTGACCCTGTTTCTTTAAACACTTTTCTTGATGAATTCACAATATATGCAGAAGGAATTTGTGCGACATCAAATCACCTAATTATTTCGGGTGACTTCAATATTCACACCAATGTTGGTGCTAATGCTCATGCATCTTCATTTCAGGACATTATAGCTTCTCTTGGACTCAAACAACTAGTGAAATGTCAAACATGTTTCTGGTAATGGTCTAGACCTTATGCTTGTTCGAAGTGAAGACAACATGCTTATCTCAGAGCCTAGAGAGGGTTTTTACATTTTTGATCATTGTTTTGTCCTCTGTAACTTGTCACAGGATAAACCTGGAAGGAAGACCAAAGTGATTGCATATATAAATCTTAAAGCTATTGACAATGACCAATTGTCATCATTATCAACAACTTTCACTCAAGAATGCTTAGCATTGACGACTATAGTCGATCTTGCAAATTCTACAATGCGGGTCTGACTAAGATTCTTGATGTTGTCGCCCCGATACAATCAAAGATAGTAACAATACGGGAGAAAGTCCCTTGGTTTGATGATTCCCTGAAGTCTTTGAAGCGGAGTCGTAGAAAAGCAGAAGCAAAGTGGTTGAGGAGTTGCTCCAATGAGGACATCGCTCGTTCAAGGCTCTCAGAACCGAGTACAACCAAAGGCTTCACCAAGCCAGATCAGAGATCATCTAAGCCAAGATTCTGCAACGTGGTAGCGATCAACATAAACTATATCGGCTTATCTACATATTGACTGGTAAAACAAAAGTCAATCCTCTGCCTGATGGTGACAACCAAGTTCTTGCTAACAGTTTTGCTTCTTTTTTTGTTGGAAAGGTGTTGGACATTAGAAATGAGCTGCAACCCTGATAATTTTGATACAAGTTCTTATACCTGCGATAGCTTGTTTTCTCAGTTTAATCTAGTTGACTTAGATACCACTCACAATATCATTAAGTCATCAAAGGTGACAACCTGTGCTGCTGACCCATTCCTGTCTCATGTGCTTCTTGACTACACTGGACTATTGCTGCCAATTTTTCAAAACATGATTAATATTTCTCTGCAAGAAGGCAGCTTTCCGACGGTCTGGAAAACAGCATATGTGTCACCTTTGATAAAGAAAGCATCACTTGAACCCATTTTCAGTAATTACAGGCCAGTTAGTAACCTGCCCCTTGTATCTAAGTTTGTCGAAAGGGCAATGGTTAATCAACTTTTTGATTATGTTAATTACAATAAGTTGCTTCCTTCGTATCAGAGCGCATACAGGCAATTCCATAGCACCGAGACTGCAACCGTACAATTGTTAAATGATGTGCTACTTGGGATGGACAGAAAACAAACCACACTGCTGCTTGCAGTAGATCTTTCGGCAGCCTTTGACACAGTGCGTCATGGAATTCTTCTGAATGTCTTGAAGAATAAATTTGGCATCTCTAACACCGGCCTGGAATGGTTTACTTCCTACCTTTTTTTCTAGGAAGTGTGTTGTTTGTGTCAATGGCTGCCAATCCAAATCACATGATCTACCCTTTTTTGTTCCCCAGGGCTCAGTTGTAGGTCCGGTTGCATTTACTTGCTATGCAAGTACTCTGGCAGATGTTATTTCACATGCTAATGATCACGTGAATATCATTGTTATGCTGATGATCACTCTTTTTATTCTAGCTTTGATTCTGGTAATGTAGCTCAAGAATTAGATTCTGTTAATGGTATGCAACAAGTCTTCTCCTAACTAAAACACTGGATCCAGCTGAATAAGCTCAAAATGAATGACCAAAAAACTGAGGCCATTTTCTTTAGTTCACTTTATTACAGGCGTAGAATTGCGACAGACTTGATTCAAGTTGGTACTGATTCTATAAAACCATCCAGCTGCATTAAATTACTAGGTGTTTCACTTAATACTAACTTAAATATGCAACTACATATCAAGGAAAAGTGCCTTGTAGCCAGTCGCAACTTAAATATGAACCGTCAAATCAGGAAACACTTGACCACTGAAAGTTGTAGGCTACTGGTTCAAAGCTTAGTCATCTTACACCTCAACTATTGCAATGCTGTGTTTGCTGGGCTGCCCACTTCTAGTTTATTACCAATGTAATCAATTCAGAACCAGGCAGCTAAAGTTGTTTAACAAAAATGCAAATTCGATAGTGCTTCAAGCTGCCTAAAGGAACTGCATCATCTTCCTATTGTTAAACGTATCCAATTTAAAGTTCTGTATCTTGTTTTTAAATGTATTCATAATCATGCACCAGCCTACCTCAAACAGCTTATTCAGTTCCGTAAATCCACATATAATACACGCAGTTCATGTAATCCTCCTCTTTCTCTACCCCGTACTTATACTTCGTTCGGTTCTCGTGCATTTTGTTTCATCGGTCCCAAACTATGGAATGACCTGCCTGATTCAGTAAAGTCTAATTCATCATTTACCTCATTCAAACGTAACCTTAAAACTCACCTTTTCCAGCTGGCCTTTAAATAATTTTTATCTTTATTCTTCTTTGGTTCTTTTGACAGTTTCTCAGTGTTTTATTATTTTACATCTTGATTGGAAAGCGCGATAGAATATCTTTTTAGTAATGGCGCTGTATCAGTACTTTATTATTATTATCATTATTATTAATATCACATATCTTAACATCATGATGGCCATGTCATGCCCTCGGTCCATCCAAAACTCAAACTTCCTTTCCATTAAATCAGCAGAATGGTCAAAATCAGTTTAATTGGAGCCTGCTGTATGCACAGCATAACTTTCACTTAACAAAGCACCATTTCACCATTTTGATCCTGCATTCAATTTGACAATCTTATCCTTTTAAACACTTATTTAACCCTTGACCATTCACAATTTGACATCAGCATCAATTTAAGTAAGGATTCTCCATGACACTCACTCAATGTGTGTGTTACATGGGGAGCAGGGGGGAGGTTTGATCACCTTAGCTAAAATTGTGATATTTAGAGTATGGTTATTGTCAAATTTGTTCAGATTATTATTTCGTAGAAAATGAAACTCCCCTTCTAACAGGAATATTGACTCTTTTTTAGGGGGAGGGGCAAGCATACTTGCATAGATAATTTTGAACACAGATCATAGCCCACCCCCATCCCAGCTAAAGATTTAGCTTTACACCACTGCACCCACCTATGTACACAGGACATGATTTACTTTTGTGAAAGAAATCTTGTGATAATGATCGTCCAAAAATATGGTATTCACATCTGCTTTTATTTACTACAAAATTTATGTTTCAACAAAATCTATTTATATGATAATAACTTCACATTAAACATTTTTATGTTCAATGTGTTGGCCCCACTCAAGATGGGTTTGACTGTAAAAGTTGTTATAATTGCTTTTAAATTTGTCTAAAAGCATACATCTATAAAGCCATATAGTACGTACCTGAACTCAAAGCACATACCTATTTTGGGGCATTAAATGATATTTTCAAATAATGAATATTCATGTATTTAAAGACAATACAAAAGCATACCATTAGTGTCTCTCATCTCCTCCTCTCTCTTCTTCATATACGCAAAATCATTGACAATTGCCTCCGAGAGATCTTCCAACCTTCTAAGCTCAATTTCCATGGGTTTTAACTTTTCTGACTTTGCCAGCTGTGACAGAAATTAGAAATATGCAAATTAGATGTAAATGAGCTACTCAAAATACATTAACTTCCAAAAACTACCTTTCATAAGGTTTAAATGAGTATTTCATTATACTGTTACTGAAGTGTTGTTAAAAGTTCATTTCTATGAAACTTGACAGTAGAACAAATGTTCCAACACAAACTTATGACCATTTACCAAAGTACCCCACTTCAATTCATTATACAACAGAATGACCATATATAAACCAAGAATAACTGATGATCTATTGCCCGGATGAGCTTCACTGGTGTGGTGTGCAGACTTCAAATCTGTAGCGGACTAGCGTCCGAGTGGTTCAATTCCACCTTCCGGGCGGGTTTCCATTTTATGGATGTGTTAATTTTTTAAAATTCAATTGGATAGATCGATTCAACACTTCAGGCTATAGAAAATTTGGTTTTCTGCACAATCAAGCATGCTTTTTACCTTTTCAAGAACCACAAAGGGTATAATATGGGCATATAAGCTTTCTTACCCATGGTCACAAAAGCCCAGAAATGGGTGGGTGTGGCTTTTTAGATAAATCCAGGAAGTGTTGTCAAATTATTTTACAAAAACACTGATTGAATTTCAGGAATCGCATGAACAGCTATTTATTATTACTTTGCTTGAAGACCAGCTACCTTTAAAAAAGACGGATGGAAAGGTTCAAATTTTTCTGTTGTGGCCCTCCGAACGCGACAGGTCTAGTATTGTAAACTCCATGCTCAAAATCCACCATCTTTTAATTGAGAATTATTTTTTTAAAAGTCAATATAATGGAGAGAATATGGACTTCAAATTAAGTGCTATTTATTGAAGATTGTATTTTAATGCTTACGATGCTACAATCAATTTCAGCAATGCTAATTCAAAAATTATGGCATTGTTTTTATGCGCAAAAATCATGTACATGTAAATTGGCAACGTTGAGGAATGTAAATGATAAGTTTCGGTGCCAATTTGATATTTTAATAGCCAGGTCCAAAATGTGATATGAAGAATGGTATAGTTTAAATATTTTTCTGTTTCAGAAACATAACGGAAAATAACCATTACACCCAAATATTTTTTGAAAAGTCACAAAGAGATAGCTAAGGAGAATGATATTATTTAAAATTTGAAATGAACGAGGCTAGTCTTACCGGAAACTTTAACAGCTAAGTTAAGAAATTGTTAGCGTGGGTATGTATGCCACTTTCCATCTGCTGAAGTAATCTTGCAACCTAAATTTGAATCTGAATAGGTTAAGGTAAAGGTAATGGAAACTTATAGTATTCACTTGGTTGGAAATGTGACCTGAGATCATCAGACCGCATAGCAATTACACGCCTTCACCCCGCATTGGAGTGACAACAAAGCGATCAGCTGTGTTTGCTTACATGCCATACATACCACACACAGTAAATGCATAGGGACTTGCCCAGGTGTATCGCGCAAAGGTTTGTTTTCACTCCAGAAAATGACGTCATCTCCCAGATGTGATAGGGCATCAACGAAGTGAATAACACACATGACTTACTGTATAAACAAACATTCCATGGTGCTTTGCAAACTTACAGGTTAAGTCGGCAAAAATCCTTCTAGACATGAATGACAACCGAGCATAACAAGTATGAGGAAAAAACAGTTAACAAGTTTAATACGCTAAGTTTAGCTTTGAAACAGTTTATACTTAGTGAATGTACAGTATATTGATGTCTGGCGGTCAAGCAGTAAAACATTTCAATCTTTGAGTGTTTGAGCAGTTGGGGAAAGAAGGATTATTTACATTTGTTGATTATTTCGTGTATTGATTATTAAGTTTGGGATTAGGTTATCATAACCAATAGTGATGATTGTTATTGATTTTACATAGCATATGGAAGTGGGTGTTCTTCTTGTTTTTAGCAGAATCCAATCTAATTTATGTCTTTATTTATTGTATCTATTCTTTATTATGAATAATTAACTAATACCTACATCACCTGGTTTTCTTTCTTTGCTTTTTGTTTTTGAGGTAACTGACTGAGGGCCAGTTTCAAATTAGGGAGGAGAGACTGACAGAGGCACGTAGGAAGTAAGAGGCCACCCCCGAGAAGGGTTTCCTGGTTGCATGCTGCTTTTATTTTGATGACAAATTTGATTAACAAAAAATTAAATTTTGTTGAAATTTTGTTTGATTTTGGCAACAGTTCCAAAAAAACTATCAAAATTGGCAGTGCTTTCTTGGAAAGTGAAGAATTTTCGTGGAAATTGAACATTTCAGGAACATGCAGGAAATTTCGCGGCAAAATAAAGATTTTCCTAAAATTGATGAAGATTTCCTCAAAATTCATAAAAATTGGGCAGAAATTGAAGAAAATTTTCTAAAGAAATTTTCCTGAAGAAAATTTCCTGAAAATTAAGAAAAATTCCTCTTAATTCAAGGATAACTCCTTGAAATTTCTCATGATTTTTCCCAATTAGCATGGGCAAAAAAATAAAGGTCTTTCTTAAAGTTGTATTGCTTTGAAAATTCATTATGGCTCCCATGTGCACAAGAACTTCATCTCCATATCCAAAGGTTTTTGGTTCTATGTTGTAGATTGTGGCCCTTGACAATTTTGGTCCAAAATTGAAATTTAAAAGCCTGAAGACTTTTATCCAAAAGTACAGATTTTGGGGTCAATATTGAAGCTTTTGGGGCCAAAATGAAAGATGTTTGGTCAAAAATGGGGAATTTTTTGGTGCAAACTGTGAAAGGTTTGGTCCAAAATTAACAATAGCTCACTTGATACGATTGCAAAAAATAGTTCATTTGATATTTTAGTTGATTATATTTATGGCTTTGACAGAATTTTGGGAGGTGAATGTGAGGCTAAGCCCCCAATAGCCCCCTTAGACACATCACTGCTTTCTTTATTACTATCTATACAATTAAATTAAATGCCGCGAGTCCATTTTTAAAGGGTGTTCTTGTTACAACTTGGAGGGGGTCGAACATGATGAACTGCAAGAATTTTCCATTGTCGTTCTAAGTATTATACAAATAGTTTTCCTTAGGCTTCAAACATTCTTCATTCACAGTAAGTCATCCCAACTGCACTTAAAATGACTAATTGTAGATGGACTTGTCTCATACAATACATCTAACAACCATCTGAATATGCAATGCAACTCTTGTTGTCATGGATAAAATGACCCAATCACTTGCCTAAATAACAATTACTATCAATGAAGCAGGACACCTTGAATTTGCAAGCAACTTAAAGTGATAGCCACTGTTCTCTTGACCATAATGTGACAAACTACAGATTTGATTATGAATGTGACATTGTGAACATGCCCAACAGTCAGTCAGTCATACCTCACACAAAAATGACCCAAACTTGCAATAACACAAATGAACTTCAAAGAACCAAAATATCTCTTCCATTTCAATTTAAAGGGTTTGTCAAAATGACCGCCATCCTTTTCCACAGGTAGTCACAGACTCTGATAACATTATTACATATGTTATGGAGGTATCTTTATCTGAAGCATGCAATTACTGAAAATGTGAGCAGAATAATGAGCAGTCTTTTTAAAAAGTGTGTTGACATGTAAGCACTTCCATGACAATTTTTATGCAAATGAATGACCTCATACTTCATGATTGGAAACATCTGTTACCCTTGTAATAGGGTGGAAAATATAATTCACATGAACATGTTCTGCCCCTCTGCTCATGTAGTTTTTTTTAATGACATCATGATTAAATAGAATACACAAGACTTGGGGGAACATACTAACGTGATGTCACACACCACTTTTTCACAATTTCCTCACAGCTTCAAACTTTTAATAACTCCTTGTATCAACATATTTGTTTTCTTTTTTCTTTCCCAATTTGTTTCTTTTCCCCATTATATGAAATACACATGGGCAAACTTGGGAAAATTAATTTAAGAACTAATACGTTTTGCCTTGCAGAAGTGTCACCCCCATGAGCACCACTGATTAAATGTTAAGGGTGTATGCAGAGAATGGAGTAATGATTAATGGATTGTTGCAAAATGTCACATCTAGGCCTAGTCACATCACAATTTCAAATTTGTCACATAAATGTGGCATAATTTGTGGCACCTTTTGCACAGAACGTCACATTAGTTTTGCCTTTGTCAGATTTGATTGGCATAGATTCACACATCATGACCAGTGATATTCATAGAAAGGGATATTTGGTTCGTTTGCTTAATGAAAAATAGAATCCACTACTAAACTGCAACATCAAATTACCAATGAGTGTGAGTGAAGGGGTAAATTACCAATGAGTGTGAGTGAAGGGGTGAAAACATGTCACAAAATGTCAGACAAATTTGAATACATCTGATGTTTATTATCACAAAATTTTCAAAATGTCACAGATATTTGGACAATTAAATTTTGTCACAAAATGTCACATGTCACAGATGCTCCATTCTCTAAAAATATGCAAAAATGAGCTTTACTTACATCTTCATAGCTTTTAGCTTCAACACCATGCTTCACATCTAAATAGACTTCTCTGTTGGGTGCTGCTCTCATTCCTGCAAATAAAATCACAAACAATTTGAATCTTTCCGTTTAAAGTTATTTTTCATTCTATGTCTATTCTGTCTGTCTCTTTTTTTAATTATAAAACCAAACGATTTGTTGTGATGACATATTTTTTAATCTAGTTTTTGTTTTGAGTACAATAACAAATACACCCAGAAATAATTGCATTCAAATGAAGGGTTTATTTTCTGATAAAGGTATGAATGAAGAATTTACTTTCCGAAAGAACACACATTAAAACTTTCACAATTTCCTTTTTACTAAAGAATAATTAGTCTGCATTCTTTAGTCATAAGTTTAGTGTTTTAATTTGTTTATTTAACAAGTATTAATTATTATCATCAACATATATCATGTTTCTGCGAAGACATGTATCCTTCATGCTAGTACTAATATATCAATCAGATATATCCAGCTCACTTCCTCTCCAGCTATATCTATCAGATATATCCAGCTCACTTCCTCTCCAGCTATATCTATCAGATATATCCAGCTCACTTCTTATCCAGCTATATCAGATATATCCAGCTCACTTCCTCTTCAGCTATATCTATCAGATATATCCAGCTCACTTCCTCTCCAGCTATATCTATCAGATATATCCAGCTCACTTCCACTCCAGCTATATCCAGCTCACTTCCTCTCCAGCTATATCTATCAGATATACCCAGCTCATTCCTATCCAGCTATATCAGATATATCCAGCTCACTTCCTCTCCAGCTATATCTATCAGATATATCCAGCTCACTTCCTCTCCAGCTATATCTATCAGATACATCCAGCTCACTTCCTCTCCAGCTATATCTATCAGATATATCCAGCTCACTTCCTCTCCAGTTGGATGGAGACTTTTCACTCACAATAATATTAACTGACTGGTGTACAGTATACATGCATGATACACTGCATTTAACAGTATGAGTAATGTTAATTGTGTATCAAATTTTCAAGATTAACAAAAGATGAACTTATTCTTACTTATCAGTCATGAAATACAAAGAACAATCATTATCATACAGAATATGATCCAGCGGGCATAGCTTAAGGGGGCAGGATGGTAATTGTTCAGGAAATTTGTGCGGATTGTAATTTGAAAAACACACTCTTTTTGGTAATCCTGACTAAAGCCAACCGTCTTACTTTGGTTGTACCAACGATCTTCGGAAAACGATCACAAAATTTGCAAAAACCAAATAATAAATTAAGTCTAGAGTTACTCAATTTCCAAATTATTCCTAAAAAATACTTTTTTCCTCAAATTCTTTGACTTTTTTCCTCAAAATATCTGACTTGTTCCTCAATATATCCGACATTCTCCTCAAAATTTAAAGTTTCCCTCAAAATACCAGACTTGTTTCTCAAAATATTTGACTTGTTACTTAAAATCTCTTAAATTCTTTGCTCAATATATCACAACTTTTTCATCAAAATTTCCAAAGTTTTTCTTCAAAATATCCAATTTTTTCCTCAAAATCTTTCAATATTTCCAAGTTTTCTCTTAAGATTTCCAGTTTTCTCTCAAATATCTGACTTTTTTCACAAAATCTCTGAACCTTTGCTCAATATATCCGACACTTTCCCCAAAATATGTGTATTTTTCCCTCAAAATATCTGACATTTTCCTCAAGATTTCTGCATAAAGGTGGGGGTTGGGGAGGGTAACTTCGATTTGGAATTCTTTTATGGTTTTGCCCCCTTACAAAAAAGTCTAGCTATGCCACTGATATGATCCATACAAAAACATACAGGTACGAAAGCAAATCATATTCAAGATCCTTAGAGGAGGCATTTAAGCCTGATATGATCCTTAATTCATATCATAGAAAATCAAAATCTAAACCAACCACCAAAAACAGCAGTTGACAAATGAGGGCTACCAAGTTTGTTCAATTCTGTATTGAAATATTGTGCATGTCACACTGCATGATGACATCATGACAATTTTTCATACAAAAATGTTCTTGACCCTTGGAATAGAAAAACATTTTTTCATGAGCTAGAAAACTTGATGTAGATTTTAAAGAAATACAAAGCATTTCAACATCCTGCTGGGCTGATTACATCACTTTCTGTATGCTTTAAAATTAAAATGAGGGCTTCCATCATGATAGTTTTACTATGTAGCAATAACATTAAAGATTTGAATTACAAAACAATTGTTAGATTGCTTCCGGGGGTATAAAACTTGATCAGAAGAAGATTCGTTATCTTTAAATTTATCATATGAAATAAGAATTGTCAGACTTTATGTCTCCTTTAACAATGACACTGATCATATTACTATATTACTATGCAATACCTCCTGAACAATATAAGAAATCAACATAGTTTCTTTACTTATCCCCTCTCATATTAAGCCACTAAAATGCTGTGGGAAAATTCCTTTAAAAAGTCATTACACACAGAAAATTATTATACAAATCACAGAAACGTACAAGATTATAGCAGAAAAAGCATGTTTGCCAAAAGAAATTATATTTACAAGAAGCAAGATGATCTACAAAACTTAAAACCTCTGCTAGAATTAACTTCCCTCCATAGAAGAGCCCATAAACAATCACTTTTAATATTTCTAAATTCAGGATAAAATCAGAGGATTAGTTCAGTGATCAAGCCTGTCAATCTTATACGAAAGAGGACTTTAAAAGAAACAAAAGGGTTTAGAAAGCATTGCAAAATCATATTCCGTTAAGGAGATATTCAAGTTTAAAGTTTGGTATCATTTCTGTACAAATGACTGAAATTAGACTAGTTGTGATGTCACAGCCTCAGATTCCTCAAAATCTTTATGTATTTTAAATAAAGTTTATTTAATTTTTTCACTATTTAAATTATTTTCCCCAAAACTTTCTTCAGATGGTATATTTTAAATACCATTCCTAGATTCAGTTTTACTACTTTTTTGACATATCCCATGGTTTTTAAGCTACAAAATCGCATGACAAAATATGAGAATACATCAAGACCGAGAAATCTGAAGCTATTACATCACAACTAGTCTGATTTCAGTCGTTTTTACACAAATGATACCAAACTTTAAACTTATATATCTCCTTTAACGGAATAAGATTTTGTAATGCTTGCTTCCCCATTCTGTTTCTTTAAAAGTCCTCTTTCATATAAGATAAACATGCTTGACCCCTGAACTAATCCTTTAATGTGGAATGTGGTGCAATATCAAGCATTAGGAGTTTGCTAGATCAGGGAAATGAGAGACCTGGAAAAAATATACGGTTCTGGCGGTAATAACCACTTAAAAAATGGAAATTCGCGGGAAGGTTTTTTTTTTAAATACATTTCTTGAGTAAGCAAGAGTATGTGGTAAATTTGTGCTAAAAAAACGTCTTCCATATAATTGCATTATGAATAGTATAATAAGTTGCAAAAGAGAGAAGCATACAAAGATGAATTTACTACATTCTAATTATTTCTGTAACAATTTCTGTAGGAAGATTTCTGACACCTTTATTTAGAACCGTGGGAAATTTTATGATTAATTCCAACTCTGGGAAATGACAAACCATAAATATTCTTCAGGGATATCAAATTCTAGACTTCAGTAGAGTAACAGAAGATAAGAGCAGAAAACTAAGTCAAAAACAAATTACTTGAAACATGCTAAAGAGTACAACATCCACAATCACTGCTATAGATACATGCTGACCACTGATAGAGACTCATGATAGGTTTTATACAAGGACTTAGCAATGAACAATCCGTTACAGTTAAAGGTCTATGGATAGGTACAGTAGCAACAAGTGGATCTTATTTGGCAGAAAATAGGCTATAACCCATGGATATAGGCTATAACCCATAGGCTATAACCCATAGGCTATAACCCATTAATATAGGCTATAGCCCATAGGCTACCACCCATGAATATAGGCTATAACCATAAATATAGGCTATAACCATGCATATAGGCTATAACCCATAAATATAGGCTATAACCCATGAATGTAGGCTATAACCCATGAATGTAGGCTATAACCCATGAGTATAGGGTATACCCATAATTATAGGCAAACATTTCATCAAAATTGGTTAACAAATTACCATTTTGAATGCTAACTTCTATTATAAGAAATTATGCAAATTTTATTGACATTTTGTAGCATCCACACAGGGAAACCAATGAATTTCCTCATGTTAATTTATTGTTTTTCAATCCTTCACCAATGTTCTTTGAATGGGAGAGGTTGAATATGACGAAGTGGTTTTAAATGTCCATCATACCCCCAATCAAAATATAGCAGAGTACAATCTGGTGATTTTCAGTGACTGACATTTAGGATAGAAATGTTAAAGAATTTAATTCAAGATTTTGAGCTGTCTTCTCTTTTATACATCACAACTTCTACATGCATTACTTATTCAAATTTTGTTTAGCCACAACTCGAAAACTGCAGGTGCTTTTGACATAATTTAAGGACTATTCTGTTCAGAATTTAAAGCTTTTTCTGATGAATATAAAAAAAGTCTACCTGTCCATTTACCTTTAACAATACCCATGCCACCAGACTCACCAATACTACAAAACTTACCAATGGGCATCTTAGTGAGAAAGCAAATTTGAAATGCATAATCGTTTGCGTCTCCAGTGAGTGCAAACTTGCCCTCTGTAGCTTTGTCTTTGTTGTACAAGATATTGCCAAACTGATCCGTTACCTGACAACCGTAAGCATCATAGAAGCACACAGCAGAGCAAGAGATAAAATGGAATAAATTTACAACATAGAAAGGACAAAAAACCATCACCAGTGACAGATGTTCTGAAAGCATTTTCACAACAATTCTGTATCTTTCAGTTTCCAGTCGTGAAAAGTCGTGAAATAGATGTGTGGTTTAAAGTTTATGGTTGAGATCTGACAAATCGGATGAAAACAAAAAAAGTTGCAAGAAAGCATGCATAGCAAAAGAAAGCATAATTGAATTTTTTTTGATCACAGAGAACCATATTCAAGATAGATGTACACCATCCAAGAATAATTCCAAAAGAATTTCCAAAAAAGATAAAGAATTTCTTGTGCAAATATGCTCATAAACATTTGTCATTGGTTTAGCAAAATATGAGGGAAAAACTTCTTTTCAAGCTTCAAATAACTCACAAAGTATTGAAACTTGAAAAAAAGATTGCTTCATACAATTTTGAGGGATTCGTATGAGGGGCTCACCAGGGTCAACTTTTGTTGTAAAACATATGTCTACAACTTCTCTGTCATCTGTGGTGAAAGCAAATTTTCCTTCCTCAGCAATTTCTTTAGAATAAAGTATATGACCTTTTGAATCACCAACCTGTCAAAAATTCAAGCAAAAAAGATGTTAATCTGTGTTAAAATTGTCAAAATTAATATTTAGATATGTATATGAATATGTGAAAATTATAAAAAGAATTAATAAGGGCATCTTTCCAAGAGAAAACTGCAGTTCTATTCATCTCTACCATGGCTGAATTGCTGGAACAAGATTATTGATTTGGTGAGAGAAATAAGGGGAAAAGTGAGAGAATAATTAATTTTTCAACAGTAACATCAGTCAGGATTTAACAACTGCAGCAAGTGCAGTGCACTAGGGAAGTGTCTATGGTGACATCACAGTAGAGCTGTGAACGTTTAGGGATTTTAGTGAACGTGTACACGCAAAAAAAAGCGAGCGTGTACACGAGTTTAGTACCGTAATTTTCAAAAATACACCAAAATTGCTCCAAAACTACAAGGCAAAGTAAAAAAATCGCGCAACTAGTATGGCAAAAGTACTGACTGCATTGCCCAAATAGACGCTGAGTTTTGCTTTCCAAATCGTAAAAAGTTTACTTCTACAGTACAAATCATCATTTTTATGGAAAATATGCATGAAAATTCAGTTTAGAAAGAACAGATAACTTCCTTTCAATGTCATTTAAACTCAACATCGCGTAACTTGTTTGTCCTATTCGCTACGGCATTTAAAGTTCTGTGAAAATCTTGCATACTGAGGCCTATGATATACCTTGCCGTAGAACATTTCAAAACTACGCCACCACCACCAGGAATTCTGAAATATTAGTCCTTTCGCAAAAATGGCCGCCTTCTTTGCGAAGCATGCAGAATTTCAGCTTTGTTAAAACCTTTTTCGGTTTATTTATTATGCAATATTTTTTCTTTCTTGCAAAATTTATTTGACTCATCAGGTAATATTTACATGTAAATGTACTGATTGTCACGATTCAAGTGTTTTTTGGTCGAAATGGGCCTTAATTGCGTGGGATTTAAAGCCTTATGGCCTAACGCTAGGCCTATTGTTAGTTTCACTGTTTACTGCTGCACATTCGCGGTGCATTTTACAAGTTAGATTACTCAGTTTTCGGCGAAATCAAAGTGCATAATATCCCTATTCATTGGTGATTACTGCGCATTTGTGATTCGCACATTCAAAAAAGATTATGCTAATTGGGTTTACAGTTTGTAAAAAATCATTGATTGGAAATTTTGTCAGCCGAATGTGTGTGTGATTTGAATCATGAATATTGATTTTTAACGGCAAGACACTAGGCCTATATTATAATGTATGAAAAACTATTACTTGCAATGAAGTATTTAGTAAATGTTTACAAGATTTGCGAGCGTGTAGCGAGTACACGCTAAACGGTCACAGCTCAACATCACAGTAAAAACTTCTCTTTCATATGAATGTCCACTTGCTGCAGTTGATTGACCACCGCAAATCCGGACTGATGTTACTGTCAAAAAATCAATTATTTCTTCATCTCGTTGGAATAATTTTTCAAAAACTGTGGCACATTATGGAAGGGAACCTCCGGCAGTGGTGAGTAGAGTAAAATATGTGATTCACCTAGAGTTTGTTTGTGTTAAAAAGAGGAACTTTTCATATACGTTTCGAAAAATGCGTTAGGTGAGGTGACCTGCCTTGTGTATATATAAAGATTATAAAACGGGTCTAACGTTAAATGCACACCAAGTTCTTCCTTACCCACAGGTGTTCCTAGCGTTATGGCAACCTATATACTTATTACATATATATAACAAGATAGGTAACCTCCTACTGTAACTTTCGAACCGTATATGAAAATTGCCTTTTTTTGACCACTCGCGAATCTTAATTACATTTTTTTACTCAACTGACATTTGCAGGAGACTCCCTTCTTCATTTATAAGCCACAGTATTTGTAATTTTTTTCTGATGAGATGTACAAATGATGAATTTTCTACCCCCATTAGTTTAAATGCCTGACAATTTGCTGGAAACCAAAGAAATGTTGCGATGACATCATGAAGAAGCAGCACTTCAAATACGTTATCACAACATTTCTTTGGTTTGCAGCAGACCTCTGTGGACAGTGTGGTGTAGTGCATTGTCCTCTCACCCCCACATCCCGGTTTTGTATCCTGGTGGGTCTGCAATCAGTGAGTTCACAACTGGTTATCAAAGGCTATGGCCGTCTTGATATAATGTCCAGCAGTGGATGCTTTCGGGACGTTAAACCTTGCAATGCTATGCTAACTGTCGGGCATTTAAACTGTCATGACTGTAATGGGGTACAAAATTTATCTCATCGGGAAAAAAATACAAATACTGTTGCTTAAAAACGATGAGGGAAGTCTTAAAAAAATGTAATCAAAATTTTCGAGTGGTCAAAAATGTGTTTTTTCATATACGGATTCGAAAGTTGCGGTGGGACTCCGGTAGGAGGTGACCTACACTTAGGCCTAGGTTGCCATAACGCTAGGGACACCTGTGTCCTTACCTTAGTTTAACATAACTCTGGTTGCCACAAATATAGCCTACAATACAATTTCCACAAATAACTTCATGCATAGAAAGAGTAAGATACCTACTCTTAATGATGTTGTGTGACCTGGCACTTCTGTTAATTTATATTCCCCGGTAACTAAAACATCCTTGTGGATTTCCTCCATAAGGCACTTTTTAACGTTGACAGGTAGCATGAAGGACAGCGACGCTACCTCAGAAGCCAACAAAACAGCTAAAGAGATTGCCAAATATACGAAATTCATCTTAATAATGTTGTGCAGTTACGGTTGCAGAGAGAAAAATGTAGACTGCCCCTAAGGAGCAATTTTTTGATGTAAAACCAGAGAGAAGTTGTTTAGACTCGCGGCATGACTTTGTCTGCTAAATTGTGTAGGCATACGTGGAATAAACTCACGAAGGGCAATGGAGTCGAAATTATGCACAGAGGAAGAACGTGATAACTTAAGAACTATTTCATTTATTATTAGTATCTTTATATTAATACAATTTTATTTAGAAATGTATATTTTGAATTATTGTATTATTTCTTTTCTTATGTTTATCTTAAAACAAATTCAAATAGAAATTAAATTGTCTTTATTTTGTACCTTCACTTTATAATAATCAAACAACTTATGTTATACTGAATACTCTACCGAATATTGAATATCGATGTCAGTATAATTTTGGGGAGTATTAACGCCTACAGCTTTCAAGAAAAAAAAATTCGAAACGGAAGAATTCATTTAAAATGCAGTCCCGTAGCAAGGAATTTCTGTGGGTGTGCGTTTCCTGAAGATAAGCACCTTTTCAAGTAGTTTGAAACACATTTTGATACCTTGGCGGTCGGTGGGGGAGGGGGTGCGAACAGTGGCATGGTGGCAGGGGTTCAAGGGGTCGACAGCTCAACGGGGGCGCCAAAGTCGCCCTAAGAAATTCTTTACGTGTTGATCAATAACTTCTTCCTATATTATTAAGCAAGTATCTGAATCTGAATAGGTTAAGTCGGCAAAAATCCTTCTAGTGGACATGAACGCCAACCGAGCGTAGCAAAAATATGAAGGAACCAAAACCAATTAACAAGCTTAGCAAGTTTAGCTTTGAAACAGTTAAAAAATCAATTAAAAAGCTTAACAAGTTTAGCTTTAAAAAAATTTGAAAAAAAATCAATTAACAAGCTTAGCAAGTTTAGCTTTAAAACAGTTTAGACTTGGTGCATGCATGTACAATGTCTGATGATAGCCTGAGAGCATGGGTGAGGAAAGAAGGAGTAGTTATAAACATTCTTTTTAGCATAAGAAATGTGGAAATTCAGATCATGGTTATTTCTTGTATTAATTCTTGCGTTTGGGATTAGTTTATCATTATGGCGACAAGATTGTTATTGATTTTGCATAGCATTTGTAGACGGGTGTTCCTTCTTCTTGTTATTAGCAAGGGCCAATCTAATTTATGAAGCATGCCAGTGGCACTAGATTTATTCTGCCATACAGAACCTGGCTACTGTCCGTTGAATTGATTCAAGTTTATCTATATGGCACTAGTGATGGGGGTCCCAGACTGCTGATGTATACCCAAGTAATATTCCATTTTTGTACTCCAAAAGCGCATGATTTTTCACACAAAAGATTATCTGCTTCTGCCATGAAGGGCAAACAATTTTATTGAATACAGCTGGTAAAAGCTTTTCGAGAGGGCACCGAATGCTCACAGGGGCGCAAAAATTGTCATGAAAATATACTCTTATATTATTTTTATTCTCAACGTTGTAAATATTTTTTCTCAACGCTTTATTTTTACATCAAAAACATGAAAACCATTTCTAGATCCCAACTAAAAACACATGTATAGTCAATAGGATCCTAGGCTACATTTGAATATTAAATAATATTCTTTGTAACTCGGAATTGACACGATTTTCAGCAAATTTCTGCTATCAAAAAACGCTACTAGCATCTTGAAGCTTTGCCCCCTTGGCGGCTATAGGACGTCGACTGCAATGGACAATTTTCTGCTCTGAAAATTGCGAGAAATGCAGGGATTCCGGGGGTTTCGCCCCCCCCCCCCTCAGCGCCCCTACGTGTAGCTTCACCCAATAGCTGTGACACCTTTCCTGCTATCAAAACTACGAGAAACCCTGGTCCCCGCCTGGCAGGACTTCGCGGCCTTGACCCCTATAGCATGCCTAGAGTTGACATCACCCCCACCCCTCCACCCCTCCACCCCTCCACCCTCCACCCAATAATGAACGGGTAACGAATTCATTTTCCTCGGGAAATCTTTTGCAATTTCAGAAAAATCTCCTACATTTTCTGATAATTCATTTCCATTTTTCGTAAATTTTCCTTCATTTTCGTAATATTTTCTTCAGTATTTGGAAAGTTTTCTTTAATTTTGGGGAACATTATCTTCGTTTTGCTGGAAATTTGTTCAATTTTTGGGAAGTTTTCTTTAATTTTCGGGAAATTTGCTTCCATTTACGTGAATTTTTTTTCATTTTCGGGATATTTTATTCAAATATTTAGGAGGTTTTCTTTAATTTTCGGGAAATTTACTTCATTTTGCGGAAATTTGTGCCTAACGTTTTACTCTTAAGAGCATTTTTTTCTTCGGGGTGGCGCAAAAATTCTCTTGCCCATCCAGAGAAACATGACCCACCACGCCACTGGATCCGAACGCACCCGCCGCAGCTACCTCCCTACTGATCTGAAAATGTTTTTGTTAATTTCTTATTTATCATTCATCAGTGGCGTCAGTAATTTGCCATAGGGCAACTATTTACTATGCGTCCCCCTCCCCGCGTTCCCAAAACGTAAAAAGAATATCACGGGTGACCTAAATTTTAAACATTGCATGTCGTTTTTTTTCACCAGATGCATAATTATCAAGTTTTGGTCCATGTTGCAATACATCTGATAAGCTTTCATTTGCAATCTTTTACCATTTTATTGCATAAAGAACAACAAAAATTACAGGGGCACCGACAAGGGGCGGCACCAACATTTTGTTGCTGAGGGGCAGCTTTGTCTCATTTGTCTCGCCGTTAAAAAAATGAAAAATATGACAAGGGCGGATCCAGAGGGGGGAGGGGTCCGGCCCCTACCCCCTCCCCCCAAGTTTTGGAATTTTCACACACAAAATAATTTATAACACTAAAGCCATATATTTCACATGCCTCTAACCGTTAGGAGCATTTACCCTTTCTATTTTTTTTAAATCTCTCCTGACTGATATTAATTCAATATCCATCTGTTTATTGCAGCAATCAACTTCTCATTATTTGTTTTGTGGCTTAAAATTAGCTTCGCAATAAAAACATTTTTTTTCTTTTCAAAGGTACGAGAGTCTCGTCCCCTAAACCCCATATGTGAATTGCGTTTACATTACTAACTTCAAAAATAAAATTTTCTCCAAAACAGAAGGATCTATTTGCAAGATGATTTTTTATAATCACGATTCGGTGTTTGCGTGGGGGTAAGGAGAGGGGAGAGGGGGTTAGCCCCGCTGTGGACCCCTTCTTTGATGAATTGTCTAAATAAAGTAGGTGCCAGATATTTAAATTTTTCTAAATTCTTTCAAAAATTGTTCATTTCTTCATGGAAAAAATATTTCCTTCAAATTTGAAAATGAGAAACATGAATAAGCCTATCGGGATTTCGTCATCAATTGGTTAAAGGACGAAATTGAAGAGTTGTCAGGACCAGGTCTGAGCAGGCTGTCAGGTCAAGATCAATTATAAAACTTTTTATAACAAATATATTATGTCCGATTTCCGTTGAAACCGCTTTGAATAGTTAAAGAAATCTTCCGAGATTTACCCAAAAAGGAAGAATATTGCTCAAAAAGAAAAGAAAATTGCCGAAAATTGAAGACAATTGCCAGAAACTTGAAGAAAATTGCCCAAAAACTTAAGAAAATTGCCTGTAAATAAATAAATAGAAAATTATTTGCCAACATACAAAACAGTAGGGGGTGCACAAAACATAGGTGACAAAAATAAAGAAGGAAACTGTACACAAATATGTCATGAAAACCTGTTTCATTATACTCATTCTTTCGGAGGGACTACTAAACAAGGGTTGACACTAAAAATCACGGTATCTGAGAGATTCATAAAAGCCACACAGTAGGGTGCACTTTCCCTGCACAAAACATAGGTGACAAAGATTACAAAGAAAACTGTGCAAAATTATGTCATGAAAATCGGTTTCATTATACTTATTCTTTCGGAGGAACTATTTAACAAGGGTTGATACTAAAAATCACGGTATCTTAGAGATTCATAAAAGCTACACAGTAGGGGGCACTTCTCTGCACAAAACAGGTAGCAAAGATTAAAAAGGAAACTGTACACAAATTTGTCATGAAAACCTGTTTCATTATACTCATTCTTTCGGTTGGACTATTTAAAATTGGTTGACACTAAAAATCACGGTATTTGAGAGATTCATAAAAGCTACACAGTAGGTTGCACTTCACGGCACAAAACATAGGTAACAAAGATTAAAAAGCAAACTGTACAAAAAATATGTCATGAAAATCGGTTTCATTAGACTCATTCTTCCGGAGGGACTATTCAACAAGGGTTGACACTAAAAATCACGGTATCTGAGAGATTCATAAAAGCCACACAGTAGGTTGCACTTTCCCTGCACAAAACATAGGTGACAAAGATTACAAAGAAAGCTGTGCAAAATTATGTCATGAAATCGGTTTCATTATACTTATTCTTTCGGAGGGACTATTTAACAAGGGTTGACACTAAAAATCACGGTATCTGAGAGATTCATAAAAGCTACACAGTAGGGGCACTTCTCTGCACAAAACAGGTAGCAAAGATTAAAAAGGAAACTGTACAAAAAATTGTCATGAAAACCTGTTTCATTATACTCATTCTTTCAGTTGGACTATTTAAAATGGGTTGACACTAAAAATCACGGTATCTGAGAGATTCATAAAAGCTACACAGTAGGGGCATTTTCCCATGCACAAAATTATGTGACAAAGTTTAAAAAGAAAACTGTGCAAAAATATGTCATGAAAATCGGTTTCATTATACTCATTCTTTCGGAGGGACTATTTAACAAGGGTTGACACTAAAAATCACGGTATCTGAGAGATTCATAAAAGCTACACAGTAGGGGCACTTCTCTGCACAAAACAGGTAGCAAAGATTAAAAAGGAAACTGTACAAAAATTGTCATGAAAACCTGTTTCATTATACTCATTCTTTCAGTTGGACTATTTAAAATGGGTTGACACTAAAAATTACGGTATCTGAGAGATTCATAAAAGCTACACAGTAGGGGCACTTTCCCATGCACAAAATTATGTGACAAAGATTAAAAAGGAAACTGTGCAAAAATATGTCATGAAAATCGGTTTCATTATACTCATTCTTTCGGAGGGACTATTTAACAAGGGTTGACACTAAAAATCACGGTATCTGAGAGATTCATAAAAGCTACACAGTAGGGGCACTTCTCTACACAAAACAGGTAGCAAAGATTAAAAAGGAAACTGTACAAAAATTTGTCATGAAAACCTGTTTCATTATACTCATTCTTTCAGTTGGACTATTTAAAATGGGTTGACACTAAAAATCACGGTATCTGAGAGATTCATAAGAGCTACACAGTAGGGGGCACTTCACTACACAAAACATAGGTAACAAAGATTAAAAAGGAAACTGTACAAAAACATGTCATGAAAATCGGTTTTATTATACTCATTCTTTCGGAGGGTCTATTTAACAAGGGTTGACACTAAAAATCACGGTAACTGAGAGATTCATAAAAGCTACACAGTAGGAGGCTCTTCTCTACACAAAACAAGTGCAAAAATTAAAAAGGAAACTGTACGAAAATTTGTAATGAAAACCTGTTTCATTATACTCATTCTTTCGGTTGGACTATTTAAAATGGGTTGACACTAAAAATCACGGTATCTGAGAGATTCATAAAAGCTACACAGTAGGGGCACTTCTCTGCACAAAACAGGTAGCAAAGATTAAAAAGGAAACTGTACAAAAATTTGTCATGAAAATCTGTTTCATTATACTCATTCTTTCGGAGGGACTATTTAACAAGGGTTGACACTAAAAATCACGGTATCTGAGAGATTCATAAAAGCTACACAGTAGGGGGCACTTCTCTACACAAAACAGGTAGCAAAGATTAAAAAGGAAACTGTACACAAATTTGTCATGAAAACCTGTTTCATTATACTCATTCTTTCAGTTGGACTATTTAAAATGGGTTGACACTAAAAATCACGGTATCTGAGAGATTCATAAAAGCTACACAGTAGGGGCACTTCACTACACAAAACATAGGTAACAAAGATTAAAAAGGAAACTGTACAAAAATATGTCATGAAAATCGGTTTCATTATACTCATTCTTTCGGAGGGACTATTTAACAAGGGTTGACACTAAAAATCACGGTATCTGAGAGATTCATAAAAGCTACACAGTAGGGGGCACTTCTCTACACAAAACAGGTAGCAAAGATTAAAAAGGAAACTGTACAAAAATTTGTCATGAAAAGCTGTTTCATTATACTCATTCTTTCGGTTGGACTATTTAAAATGGGTTGACACTAAAAATTACGGTATCTGAGAGATTCATAAAAGCTACACAGTAGGGGGCACTTTGACACCTGTATCACAAAACATAGGTAACAAAAAGATTAAAAAGGAAACTGTACAAAAAAATATGTCATGAAAATCTGTTTCATTATACTCATTCTTTCGGAGGGACTATTTAACAAGGGTTGACACTAAAAATTACGGTATCTGAGAGATTCATGAAAGCTACACAGTAGGGGGCACTTCTCTACACAAAACAGGAGGCAAAGATTAAAAAGAAAATTGTACAAAAATTTGCATGAAAACCTGTTTCATTATACTCATTCTTTCGGTTGGACTATTTAAAATGGGTTGACACTAAAAATCACGGTATCTGAGAGATTTATAAAAGCTACACAGTAAGGGGCACTTCACTACACAAAACATAGGTAACAAAGATTAAAAAGGAAACTGTACAAAAATATGTCATGAAAATCGGTTTCATTATACTCATTCTCTCGGAGGGACTATTTAACAAGTGTTGACACTAAAAATCACGGTATCTGAGAGATTAATAAATGCTACATAGTAGGGGGCACTTCTCTACAAAAAACACATAGCAAAGATTAAAAAGGAAACTGTACAAAAATTTGTCATGAAAAGCTGTTTCATTATACTCATTCTTTCGGTTGGACTATTTAAAATGGGTTGACACTAAAAATCACGGTATCTGAGAGATTCATAAAAGCTACACAGTAGGGGCACTTCTCTACACAAAACAGGTAGCAAAGATTAAAAAGGAAACTGTACAAAAATTTGTCATGAAAACCTGTTTCATTATACTCATTCTTTCGGTTGGACTATTTAAAATGGGTTGACACTAAAAATCACGGTATCTGAGAGATTCATAAAAGCTACACAGTAGGCGGCACTTTTCCTGCACAAAACATAGGTGACAAAGTTTACAAAGGAAACTGTGCAAAAATATGTCATGAAAATCAGTTTCATTATACTCATTCTTTCGGAGGGACTACTTAATAAGGGTTGACACTAAAAATCACGGTATCTGAGAGATTCATAAAAACTTCACAGTGGGAAGCACTTCTCTGCACAAAATAGGTGGCAAAAATTAAAAAGGAAACTGTACGAAAATTTGTCATGAAAACCTGTTTCATTATACTCATTTTTTCAGTTGGACTATTTAACAAGGGTTGACACTAAAAATCACGGTATCTGAGAGATTCATAAAAGCTACACAGTAGGGGGCACTTTTATGCACAAAACAGGTAACAAAGATTAAAAAGGAAACTGTACAAAATAATGTCATGAAAATCGGTTTCATTGTACTCATTCTTTCGGAGGGACTATTTAAAAGGGTTGACACTAAAAATCACGGTATCTGAGAGATTCATAAAAGCTACACAGTAGGGGCACTTTTCTACACAAAACAGGTAACAAAGATTAAAAAGGAAACTGTACAAAAATTGTCTTGAAAACCTGTTTCATTATACTTATTCTTTCGGTTGGACTATTTAAAATGGGTTGACACTAAAATTCACGGTATCTGAGAGATTCATAAAAGCTACACAGTACGGGGCACTTCACTGCACAAAACATAGGTAACAAAGATTAAAAAGGAAACTGTACAAAAATATGTCATGAAAATCGGTTTCATTATACTCATTCTTTCGGAGGGACTATTTAACAAGGGTTGACACTAAAAATCACGGTATCTGAGAGATTCATAAAAGCTACACAGTAGGGGGCACTTTCTGTTGACACACAAAACAGGTAGCAAAGATTAAAAGGAAACTGTACAAAAATTTGTCATGAAAACCTGTTTCATTATATTCATTTTTTCAGTTGGACTATTTAAAATGGGTTGACACTAAAAATCACGGTATCTGAGAGATTCATAAAAGCTACACAGTAGGGAGCACTTTTCTGCACAAAACAGGTAGCAAAGATTAAAAAGGAAACTGTACAAAAATTTGTCATGAAAACCTGTTTCATTATACTCATTCTTTCGGTTGGACTATTTAAAATGGGTTGACACTAAAAATCACGGTATCTGAGAGATTCATAAAAGCTACACAGTAGGGGCACTTTCCCATGCACAAAAAATAGGTGACAAAGATTAAAAAGGAAACTGTGCAAAATATGTCATGAAAACCGGTTTCATTATACTCATTCTTTCAAAGGGACTATTTAACAAGGGTTGACACTAAAAATCACGGTATCTGAGAGATTCATAAAAGCTACACAGTAGGGGGCACTTCTCTACACAAAACAGGTAGCAAAGATAAAAAAAAACTGTACAAAAATTTGTCATGAAAAGCTGTTTCATTATACTCATTCTTTCAGTTGGACTATTTAAAATGGGTTGACACTAAAAATCACGTTATCTGAGAGATTCATAAAAGCTACCCAGTATGGGGCACTTCACTTCACAAAAACATAGGTAACAAAGATTAAAAAGGAAACTATACAAAAATATGTAATGAAAATCGGTTTCATTATACTCATTCTTTTGGAGGGACTATTTAAAATGGGTTAACACTAAAAGTTACGGTTTCTGAAAGATTCATAAAAAGCTACACAGTAGGGAGCACTTCTCTACACAAAACAGGTAGCAAAGATTAAAAAGGAAACTGTACACAAATTTGTCATGAAAACCTGTTTCATTATACTCATTCTTTCGGTTGGACTATTTAAAATGGGTTGACACTAAAAATCACGGTATCTGAGAGATTCATAAAAGCTACACAGTAGGGGGCACTTTCCCTGCACAAAACATAGGTGACAAAGATTACAAAGGAAACTGTGCAAAAATATGTCATGAAAATCGGTTTCATTATACTCATTCTTTCGGAGGGACTATTTAACAAGGGTTGACACTAAAAATCACGGTATCTGAGAGATTCATAAAAGCTACACAGTAGGGGGCACTTTTCTGCACAAAACAGGTAGCAAAGATTAAAAAGGAAACTGTACAAAAATTTGTCATGAAAACCTGTTTCATTATACTCATTCTTTCGGTTGGACTATTTAAAATGGGTTGACACTAAAAATCACGGTATCTGAGAGATTCATAAAAGCTACACAGTAGGGGGCACTTCTCTGCACAAAACAGGTAGCAAAGATTAAAAAGGAAACTGTACAAAAATTTGTCATGAAAACCTGTTTCATTATACTCATTCTTTCGAGTTGGACTATTTAAAATGGGTTGACACTAAAAATCACGGTATCTGAGAGACTCATAAAAGCTACACAGTAGGGGCATTTTCACTGCACAAAACATAGGTAACAAAGATTAAATTAAAAAGGAAACTGTACGAAAATATGTCATAAAAACCTGTTTCATTCTACTCATTCTTTCGGAGGGACTATTTAAAATGGGTTAACAATAGAAATCACGGTATCTGAAAGATTCATAAAAGCTACACAGTAGGGGGCACTTTCCCTGCACAAAACATAGGTGACAAAGATTAAAAAAGAAACTGTACACAAATATGTCATGAAAATCAGTTTCATTATTTTCATTCTTTCGGAGGGACTATTTGACAAGGGTTGACACTAAAAATCACGTCATCTGAGAGTTTCATAAAAGCTACACAGTAGGGGCACTTCTCTGCACAAAACAGGTAACAAAGATTAAAAAGGAAACTGTACAAAAAATTTGTCATGAAAACCTGTTTCATTATACTCATTCTTTCAGTTGGACTATTTAAAATGGGTTGACACTAAAAATCACGGTATCTGAGAGATTCATAAAAGCTACACAGTAGGGGGCACTTCACTGCACAAAACATAGGTAACAAAGATTAAAAAGGAAACTGTACAAAAATATGTCATGAAAATCGGTTTCATTATACTCATTCTTTCGGAGGGACTATTTAACAAGGGTTGACACTAAAAATCACGGTATCTGAGAGATTCATAAAAGCTACACAGTAGGGGCACTTCTCTACACAAAACAGGTAGCAAAGATTAAAAAGGAAACTGTACAAAAATTTGTCATGAAAACCTGTTTCATTATACTCATTCTTTCGGTTGGACTATTTAAAATGGGTTGACACTAAAAATCACGGTATCTGAGAGATTCATAAAAGCTACACAGTAGGGGCACTTCACTACACAAAACATAGGTAACAAAGATTAAAAAGGAAACTGTACAAAAATATGTCATGAAAATCTGTTTCATTATACTCATTCTTTCGGAGGGACTATTTAACAAGGGTTGACACTAAAAATCACGGTATCTGAGAGATTCATAAAAGCTACACAGTAGGGGGCACTTCTCTACACAAAACAGGTAGCAAAGATTAAAAAGGAAACTGTACAAAAATTTGTCATGAAAACCTGTTTCATTATACTCATTCTTTCAGTTGGACTATTTAAAATGGGTTGACACTAAAAATCACGGTATCTGAGAGATTCATAAAAGCTACACAGTAGGGGCACTTTCCCTGCACAAAACATAGGTAACAAAGATTAAAAAGGAAACTGTACAAAAATATGTCATGAAAATCGGTTTCATTATACTCATTCTTTCGGAGGGACTATTTAACAAGGGTTGACACTAAAAATCACGGTATCTGAGAGATTCATAAAAGCTACACAGTAGGGGGCACTTCTCTGCACAAAACAGGTAGCAAAGATTAAAAAGGAAACTGTACAAAAATTTGTCATGAAAACCTGTTTCATTATACTCATTCTTTCGGTTGGACTATTTAAAAAGGGTTGACACTAAAAATCACGGTATCTGAGAGATTCATCAAGGCTACACAGTTGGGAGCACTTCTCTACACAAAATTAGGTAGCGAAGATTTAAAAGGAAACTGTACACAAATATGTCATGAAGTTCGGTTTCATTATACTCATTCTCGGTTGGACTATTTAAAATGGGTTGACACTAAAAATCACGGTATCTGAGAGATTCATAAAAGCTACACAGTAGGGGCACTTTCTGCACAAAACAGGTAACAAAGATTAAAAAAAAAAAACTGTACAAAAATTTGTCATGAAAACCTGTTTCATTATACTCATTCTTTCGGTTGGACTATTTAAAATGGGTTGACACTAAAAATCACGGTATCTGAGAGATTCATAAAAGCTACACAGTAGGGGGCACTTCTCTGCACAAAACATAGGTAACAAAGATTAAAAAGGAAACTGTACAAAAATATGTCATGAAAACCTGTTTCATTATACTCATTCTTTCGGAGGGACTATTTAAAATGGGTTGACACTAAAAATCACGGTATCTGAGAGATTCATAAAGCTACACAGTAGGGGCACTTCTCTGCACAAAACAGGTAGCAAAGATTAAAAAGGAAACTGTACAAAAATTTGTCATGAAAACCTGTTTCATTATACTCATTCTTTCGGTTGGACTATTTAAAATGGGTTGACACTAAAAATCACGGTATCTGAGAGATTCATAAAAGCTACACAGTAGGGGGCACTTTCCCTGCACAAAACATAGGTGACAAAATTAAAAAGGAAACTGTGCAAAAATATGTCATGAAAATCGGTTTCATTATACTCATTCTTTCGGAGGGACTATTTAACAAGGGTTGACACTAAAAATCACGGTATCTGAGAGATTCATAAAAGCTACACAGTAGGGGCACTTTCTACACAAAACAGGTAGCAAAGATTAAAAAGGAAACTGTACAAAAATTTGTCATGAAAACCTGTTTCATTATACTCATTCTTTCGGTTGGACTATTTAAAATGGGTTGACACTAAAAATCACGGTATCTGAGAGATTCATAAAAGCTACACAGTAGGGGCACTTCACTGCACAAAACATAGGTAACAAAAAGATTAAAAAGGAAACTGTGCAAAAATATGTCATGAAAATCGGTTTCATTATACTCATTCTTTCGGAGGGACTATTTAACAAGGGTTGACACTAAAAATCACGGTATCTGAGAGATTCATAAAAGCTACACAGTAGGGGCACTTTTTCTACACAAAACAGGTAGCAAAAGATTAAAAGGAAACTACGAAAATTTGTCATGAAAACCTGTTTCATTATACGCATTCTTTCGGATAGACTATTTAAAATGGGTTGACACTAACAATCACGGTATCTGAAAGTTTCATGAAAGCCACACAGTAGGGGCACTTTTCCCTGCACAAAACATAGGTGACAAAGATTAAAAAAGAAACTGTACACAAATATGTCATGAAAATCAGTTTCATTATTTTCATTCTTTCGGAGGGACTATTTGACAAGGGTTGACACTAAAAATCACGTCATCTGAGAGTTTCATAAAAGCTACACAGTAGGGGCACTTCTCTGCACAAAACAGGTAACAAAGATTAAAAAGGAAACTGTACAAAAATATGTCATAAAATTCGCTTTCATTATACTCATTCTTTCAGTTGGACTATTTAAAATGGGTTGACACTAAAAATTCACGGTATCTGAGAGATTCATAAAAGCTACACAGTAGGGGGCACTTCTCTACACAAAACAGGTAGCAAAGATTAAAAAGGAAACTGTACAAAAATTTGTCATGAAAACCTGTTTCATTATACTCATTCTTTCGGTTGGACTATTTAAAATGGGTTGACACTAAAAATCACGGTATCTGAGAGATTCATAAAAGCTACACAGTAGGGGGCACTTTCCCTGCACAAAACATAGGTGACAAAGATTACAAAGGAAACTGTGCAAAAATATGTCATGAAAATCGGTTTCATTATACTCATTCTTTCGGAGGGACTATTTAAAATGGGTTGACACTAAAAAATTACGGTATCTGAGAGATTCATAAAAGCTACACAGCAGGGGCACTTTTCTGCACAAAACAGGTAACAAAAGATTAAAAAGGAAACTGTACAAAAATATGTCATGAAAAGCTGTTTCATTATACTCATTCTTTCAGTTGGACTATTTAAAAGGGTTGACACTAAAAATTACGGTATCTGAGAGATTCATAAAAGCTACACAGTAGGGGCACTTTTTCTACACAAAACAGGTAGCAAAGATTAAAAAGGAAACTGTACAAAAATTTGTCATGAAAACCTGTTTCATTATACTCATTCTTTCGGTTGGACTATTTAAAATGGGTTGACACTAAAAATCACGGTATCTGAGAGATTCATAAAAGCTACACAGTAGGGGCACTTTCCCATGCACAAAAATAGGTGACAAAGTTTAAAAAGGAAACTGTGCAAAAATATGTCATGAAAATCGGTTTCATTATACTCATTCTTTCGGAGGGACTATTTAACAAGGGTTGACACTAAAAATCACGGTATCTGAGAGATTCATAAAAGCTACACAGTAGGGGGCACTTCTCTACACAAAACAGGTAGCAAAGATTAAAAAGGAAACTGTACAAAAATTTGTCATGAAAAGCTGTTTCATTATACTCATTCTTTCGGTTGGACTATTTAAAATGGGTTGACACTAAAAATCACGGTATCTGAGAGATTCATAAAAGCTACACAGTAGGGGCACTTTCCCATGCACACAAAAATATGTAACAAAGATTAAAAAGGAAACTGTACAAAAATATGTCATGAAAATCGGTTTCATTATACTCATTCTTTCGGAGGGACTATTTAACAAGGGTTGACACTAAAAATCACGGTATCTGAGAGATTCATAAAAGCTACACAGTAGGGGCACTTCTCTACACAAAACAGGTAGCAAAGATTAAAAAGGAAACTGTACAAAAATTTGTCATGAAAACCTGTTTCATTATACTCATTCTTTCAGTTGGACTATTTAAAATGGGTTGACACTAAAAATCACGGTATCTGAGAGATTCATCAAAGCTACACAATAGGGGCACTTTCCACTGCACAAAACATAGGTAACAAAGATTACAAAGGAAACTGTGCAAAAATATGTCATGAAAATCGGTTTCATTATACTCATTCTTTCGGAGGGACTATTTAACAAGGGTTGACACTAAAAATCACGGTATCTGAGAGATTCATAAAAGCTACACAGTAGGGGCACTTCTCTACACAAAACAGGTAGCAAAGATTAAAAAGGAAACTGTACAAAAATTTGTCATGAAAACCTGTTTCATTATACTCATTCTTTCGGTTGGACTATTTAAAATGGGTTGACACTAAAAATCACGGTATCTGAGAGATTCATAAAAGCTACACAGTAGGGGGCACTTTCCCTGCACAAAACATAGGTGACAAAGATTACAAAGGAAACTGTGCAAAAATATGTCATGAAAATCGGTTTCATTATACTCATTCTTTCGGAGGGACTATTTAAAATGGGTTGACACTAAAAATCACGGTATCTGAGAGATTCATAAAAACTACACAGTAGGGGGCACTTCTCTGCACAAAACAGGTAGCAAAGATTAAAAAGAAAACTGTACAAAAATATGTCATGAAAATCGGTTTCATTATACTCATTTTTTTTGGTTGGACTATTTAAAATTGGTTGACACTAAAAAAAACGGTATCTGAGAGATTCATAAAAGCTACACAGTAGGGGGCACTTTCCCTGCACAAAACATAGGTGACAAAGATTAAAAAGGAAACTGTACAAAAATATGTCATGAAAACCTGTTTCATTATACTCATTCTTTCGGAGGGACTATTTAACAAGGGTTGACACTAAAAATTACGGTATCTGAGAGATTCATAAAAGCTACACAGTAGGGGCACTTCTCTACAAAAAACACATAGCAAAGATTAAAAAGGAAACTGTACAAAAATTTGTCATGAAAAGCTGTTTCATTATACTCATTCTTTCGGTTGGACTATTTAAAATGGGTTGACACTAAAAATCACGGTATCTGAGAGATTCATAAAAGCTACACAGTAGGGGGCACTTTTCTGCACAAAACATAGGTAACAAAGATTAAAAAGGAAACTGTACAAAAATATGTCATGAAAATCTGTTTCATTATACTCATTCTTTCGGTTGGACTATTTAAAATGGGTTGACACTAAAAATTACGGTATCTGAGAGATTCATAAAAGCTACACAGCAGGGCGCACTTTTCTGCACAAAACAGGTAACAAAAATTAAAAAGGAAACTGTACAAAAATATGTCATGAAAAGCTGTTTCATTATACTCATTCTTTCGGAGGGACTATTTAACAAGGGTTGACACTAAAAATTACGGTATCTGAGAGATTCATAAATGCTATACAGTAGGGGGCACTTTTCTACACAAAACAGGTAGCAAAGAATAAAAAGGAAACTGTACAAAAATTTGTCATGAAAAGCTGTTTCATTATACTCATTCTTTCGGTTGGACTATTTAAAATGTGTTGACACTAAAAATTACGGTATCTGAGAGATTCATAAAAGCTACACAGTAGGCGGCACTTCACTGCACAAAACATAAGTAACAAAGATTAAAAAGGAAACTGTACAAAATAATGTCATGAAAATCGGTTTCATTATACTCATTCTTTCGGAGGGACTATTTAACAAGGGTTGACACTAAAAATTACGGTATCTGAGAGATTCATAAAAGCTACACAGTAGGGGCACTTCTCTACACAAAACAGGTAGCAAAGATTAAAAAGGAAACTGTACAAAAATTTGTCATGAAAACCTGTTTCATTATACTCATTCTTTCGGTTGGACTATTTAAAATGGGTTGACACTAAAAATCACGGTATCTGAGAGATTCATAAAAGCTACACAGTAGGGGCACTTTCCCTGCACAAAACATAGGTAACAAAGATTAAAAAGGAAACTGTACAAAAATATGTCATGAAAATCTGTTTCATTATACTCATTCTTTCGGTTGGACTATTTAAAATGGGTTGACACTAAAAATCACGGTATCTGAGAGATTCATAAAAGCTACACAGTAGGGGCACTTTCCCATGCACAAAAATTTATGTGACAAAGTTTAAAAAGGAAACTGTGCAAAAATATGTCATGAAAATCTGTTTCATTATACTCATTCTTTCGGTTGGACTATTTAAAATGGGTTGACACTAAAAATAACGGTATCTGAGAGATTCATAAAAGCTACACAGTAGGGGGCACTTTTCTGCACAAAAAACAGGTAACAAAATTAAAAAGGAAACTGTACAAAAATATGTCATGAAAATCTGTTTCATTATACTCATTCTTTCGGTTGGACTATTTAAAATGGGTTGACACTAAAAATTACGGTATCTGAGAGATTCATAAAAGCTACACAGTAGGGGCACTTCTCTGCACAAAACAGGTAGCAAAGATTAAAAAGGAAACTGTACAAAAATTTGTCATGAAAACCTGTTTCATTATACTCATTCTTTCAGTTGGACTATTTAAAATGGGTTGACACTAAAAATCACGGTATCTGAGAGATTCATAAAAGCTACACAGTAGGGGCACTTTCCCTGCACAAAACATAGGTGACAAAGATTACAAAGGAAACTGTGCAAAAATATGTCATGAAAATCGGTTTCATTATACTCATTCATTCGGAGGGACTATTTAACAAGGGTTGACACTAAAAATTACGGTTTTTGAGAGATTCATAAATGCTACACAGTAGAGGGCTCTTCTCTACACAAAACAGGTAGCAAATATAAAAAAGGAAACTGTACCAAATTTTGTCATGAAAACCTGTTTCATTATACTAATTCTTTCGCTTGGACTATTTAAAATGGGTTGAAACTAAAAATAACGGTATCTGAGAGATTCATAAAAGCTACACAGTAGGGGGGCACTTTCCTTGCACAAAACAGGTAGCAAAGATTAAAAAGGAAACTGTACAAAAATATGTCATGAAAATCGGTTTCATTATACTCATTCTTTCGGAGGGACTATTTAACAAGGGTTGACACTAAAAATTACGGTATCTGAGAGATTCATAAAAGCTACACAGTAGGGGCACTTTTCTACACAAAACAGGTAGTAAAAAGATTAAAAAAGAAACTGTACAAAAATTTGCATGAAAACCTGTTTCATTATACTCATTCTTTCGGTTGGACTATTTAAAATGGGTTGACACTAAAAATCACGGTATCTGAGAGATTAATAAATGCTACACAGCAGGGCGCACTTTTCTGCACAAAATAGGTAACAAAGATTAAAAAGGAAACTGTACAAAAATATGTCATGAAAAGCTGTTTCATTATACTCATTCTTTCGGAGGGACTATTTAACAAGGGTTGACACTAAAAATTACGGTATCTGAGAGATTCATGAAAGCTACACAGTAGGGGGCACTTCTCTACACAAAACAAGTAGCAAAGATTAAAAAGAAAATTGTACAAAAATTTGCATGAAAACCTGTTTCATTTTACTCATTCTTTCGGTTGGACTATTTAAAATGGGTTGACACTAAAAATCACAGTATCTGAGAGATTCATAAAAGCTACACAGTAGGGGCACTTTTCACTGCACAAAAATAGGTAACAAAGATTAAAAAGGAAACTGTACAAAAATATGTCATGAAAATCTGTTTCATTATACTCATTCTTTCGGAGGGACTATTTAACAAGGGTTGACACTAAAAATTACGGTATCTGAGAGATTCATAAAAGCTACACAGTAGGGGGCACTTCTCTGCACAAAAAAAAACAGGTAGCAAAGATTAAAAAGGAAACTGTACAAAAATTTGTCATGAAAACCTGTTTCATTATACTCATTCTTTCGGTTGGACTATTTAAAATGGGTTGACACTAAAAATCACGGTATCTGAGAGATTCATAAAAGCTACACAGTAGGGGCACTTTTCCCTGCACAAAACATAGGTAACAAAGATTAAAAAGGAAACTGTACAAAAATATGTCATGAAAATCGGTTTCATTATACTCATTCTTTCGGAGGGACTATTTAACAAGGGTTGACACTAAAAATCACGGTATCTGAGAGATTCATAAAAGCTACACAGTAGGGGCACTTTACTGCACAAAACATAGGTAACAAAGATTAAAAAGGAAACTGTACAAAAATTTGTCATGAAAAGCTGTTTCATTATACTCATTCTTTCGGTTGGACTATTTAAAATGGGTTGACACTAAAAATTACGGTATCTGAGAGATTCATAAAAGCTACACAGTAGGGGGCACTTTTCTACACAAAACAGGTAGCAAAGATTAAAAAGGAAACTGTACAAAAATTTGTCATGAAAACCTGTTTCATTATACTCATTCTTTCGGTTGGACTATTTAAAATGGGTTGACACTAAAAATCACGGTATCTGAGAGATTCATAAAAGCTACACAGTAGGGGCACTTTTCACTGCACAAAACATACGTAACAAAGATTAAAAAGGAAACTGTACAAAAATATGTCATGAAAATCGGTTTCATTATACTCATTCTTTCGGAGGGACTATTTAACAAGGGTTGACACTAAAAATCACGGTATCTGAGAGATTCATAAAAGCTACACAGTAGGGGCACTTTTCTGCACAAAACAGGTAGCAAAGATTAAAAAAAACTGTACAAAAATTTGTCATGAAAAACCTGTTTCATTATACTCATTCTTTCAGTTGGACTATTTAAAATGGGTTGACACTAAAAATCACGGTATCTGAGAGATTCATAAAAGCTACACAGTAGGGGCACTTTTTCACACAAAATAGGTAACAAAAATTAAAAAGGAAACTGTACAAAAATATGTCATGAAAAGCTGTTTCATTATACTCATTCTTTCGGAGGGACTATTTAACAAGGGTTGACACTAAAAATTACGGTATCTGAGAGATTCATAAATGCTATACAGTAGGGGGCACTTTTCTACACAAAACAGGTAGCAAAGATTAAAAAGGAAACTGTACAAAAATTTGTCATGAAAAGCTGTTTCATTATACTCGTTCTTTCGGTTGGACTATTTAAAATGTGTTGACACTAAAAATTACGGTATCTGAGAGATTCATAAAAGCTACACAGTAGGGGGCACTTCACTGCACAAAACATAGGTAACAAAGATTAAAAAGGAAACTGTACAAAAATATGTCATGAAAATCGGTTTCATTATACTCATTCTTTCGGAGGGACTATTTAACAAGGGTTGACACTAAAAATTACGGTATCTGAGAGATTCATAAAAGCTACACAGTAGGGGGCATTTCTCTACACAAAACAGGAGGCAAAGATTAAAAAGGAAACTGTACAAAAATTTGTCATGAAAACCTGTTTCATTATACTCATTCTTTCGGTTGGACTATTTAAAATGGGTTGACACTAAAAATCACGGTATCTGAGAGATTCATAAAAGCTACACAGTAGGGGGCACTTCACTGCACAAAACATAGGTAACAAAGATTAAAAAGGAAACTGTACAAAAATATGTCATGAAAATCGGTTTCATTATACTCATTCTTTCGGAGGGACTATTTAACAAGGGTTGACACTAAAAATCACGGTATCTGAGAGATTCATAAAAGCTACACAGTAGGGGGCACTTCTCTACACAAAACAGGTAGCAAAGGTTAAAAAGGAAACTGTACAAACATTTGTCATAAAAGCTGTTTCAATAAACTCGTTCTTTCGATTAAACTATTTAAAATGGCTTGACACTAAAAATCACGGTATCTGAGAGATTCATAAAAGCTACACAGTAGGGGCACTTTCCCATACACACAAAATTAGGTAACAAAGATTAAAAAGGAAACTGTACAAAAATATGTCATGAAAATCGGTTTCATTATACTCATTCTTTCGGAGGGACTATTTAACAAGGGTTGACACTAAAAATTACGGTATCTGAGAGATTCATAAAAGCTACACAGTAGGGGCACTTTTCTACACAAAACAGGTAGCAAAGATTAAAAAGGAAACTGTACAAAAATTTGTCATGAAAACCTGTTTCATTCTACTCATTCTTTCGGAGGGACTATTTAAAATGGGTTGACACTAAAAATCACGGTATCTGAGAGATTCATAAAAGCTACACAGGGGGGCCACTTTCCCTGCACAAAACATAGGTGACAAAGATTAAAAAGGAAACTGTACAAAAATATGTCATGTCATGAAAAAATCGGTTTCATTATACTCATTCTTTCGGAGGGACTATTTAACAAGGGTTGACACTAAAAATCACGGTATCTGAGAGATTCATAAAGCACAGTAGGGGCACTTTCTCTGCACAAAACATGTAGCAAATATAAAAAAGAAAACTGTACAAAATTTTGTCATGAAAACCTATTTCATTATACTCATTTTTTCAGTTGGACTATTCAAAATGGGTTGACACTAAAAATTACGGTATGTGAGAGATTCATAAATACTACACAGTAGGAGGCACTTCTCTACACAAAACAGGTAGCAAATATTAAAAAGGAAACTGTACACAAATTTGTCATGAAAAGCTGTTTCATTATACTCATTCTTTCGGTTGGACTATTTAAAATGGGTTGACACTAAAAATTACGGTATCTGAGAGATTCATAAAAGCTACACAGTAGGGGCACTTTCCCATGCACACAAACATATGTGACAAAGTTTAAAAAGGAAACTGCAAAAATATGTCATGAAAATCGGTTTCATTATACTCATTCTTTCGGAGGGACTATTTAACAAGGGTTGACACTAAAAATCACGGTATCTGAGAGATTCATAAAAGCTACACAGTAGGGGCACTTTTCTGCACAAAACATAGGTAACAAAGATTAAAAAGGAAACTGTACAAAAATATGTCATGAAAATCAGTTTCATTATACTCATTCTTTCGGAGAAACTATTTAACAAGGGTTGACACTAAAAATTACGGTATCTGAGATATTCATCAAAGCTAAAGAGTAGGGGACACTTTTCTACACAAAACAGGTAGCAAAGATTAAAAAGGAAACTGTACAAAAATTTGTCATGAAAAGCTGTTTCATTATACTCGTTCTTTCGGTTGGACTATTTAAAATGTGTTGACACTAAAAATTACGGTATCTGAGAGATTCATAAAAGCTACACAGTAGGGGGCACATCACTGCACAAAACATAGGTAACAAAGATTAAAAAGGAAACTGTACAAAAATATGTCATGAAAATCGGTTTCATTATACTCATTCTTTCGAAGGGACTATTTAACAAGGGTTGACACCAAAAATTACGGTATCTGAGAGATTCATAAAAGCTACACAGCAGGGCGCACTTTTCTGCACAAAACAGGTAACAAAAATTAAAAAGGAAACTGTACAAAAATATGTCATGAAAAGCTGTTTCATTATACTCATTCTTTCGGAGGGACTATTTAACAAGGGTTGACACTAAAAATTACGGTATCTGAGAGATTCATAAATGCTATACAGTAGGAGGCACTTTTCTACACAAAACAGGTAGCAAAGAATAAAAAGGAAACTGTACAAAAATTTGTCATGAAAAGCTGTTTCATTATACTCGTTCTTTCGGTTGGACTATTTAAAATGTGTTGACACTAAAAATTACGGTATCTGAGAGATTCATAAAAGCTACACAGTAGGCGGCACTTCACTGCACAAAAGATAAGTAACAAAGATTAAAAAGGAAACTGTACAAAGATATGTCATGAAAATCGGTTTCATTATACTCATTCTTTCGGAGGGACTATTTAACAAGGGTTGACACTAAAAATTACGGTATCTGAGAGATTCATAAAAGCTACACAGTAGGGGGCACTTCTCTACACAAAACAGGTAGCAAAGATTAAAAAGAAAACTGTACAAAAATTTGTCATGAAAACCTGTTTCATTATACTCATTCTTTCGGTTGGACTATTTAAAATGGGTTGACACTAAAAATCACGGTATCTGAGAGATTCATAAAAGCTACACAGTAGGGGCACTTTCCCCTGCACAAAACATAGGTGACAAAGATTAAAAAGGAAACTGTGCAAAAATATGTCATGAAAATCGGTTTCATTATACTCATTCTTTCGGAGGGACTATTTAACAAGGGTTGACACTAAAAATTACGGTATCTGAGAGATTCATAAAAGCTACACAGTAGGGGCACTTCTCTACACAAAACAGGTAGCAAAGATTAAAAAGGAAACTGTACAAAAATTTGTCATGAAAACCTGTTTCATTATACTCATTCTTTCGGTTGGACTATTTAAAATGGGTTGACACTAAAAATCACGGTGTCTGAGAGATTCATTATAAAAGCTACACAGTAGGGGGCACTTTTCACTGCACAAAAATAGGTAACAAAGATTAAAAAGGAAACTGTACAAAAATATGTCATGAAAATCTGTTTCATTATACTCATTCTTTCGGAGGGACTATTTAAAAGGGTTGACACTAAAAATTACGGTATCTGAGAGATTCATAAAAGCTACACAGTAGGGGCACTTTTTTCTGCACAAAACAGGTAACAAAGATTAAAAAGGAAACTGTACAAAAATTTGTCATGAAAAGCTGTTTCATTATACTCATTCTTTCGGTTGGACTATTTAAAATGGGTTGACACTAAAAATTACGGTATCTGAGAGATTCATAAAAGCTACACAGCAGGGGCACTTCACTGCACAAAAATAGGTAACAAAGATTAAAAGGAAACTGTGCAAAAATATGTCATGAAAATCGGTTTCATTATACTCATTCTTTCGGAGGGACTATTTAACAAGGGTTGACACTAAAAATTACGGTATCTGAGAGATTCATAAAAGCTACACAGTAGGGGGCACTTCTCTACACAAAACAGGTAGCAAAGATTAAAAAGGAAACCGTACAAAAATTTGTTATGAAAAGCTGTTTCATTATACTCATTCTTTCGGTTGGACTATTTAAAATGGGTTGACACTAAAAATCACGGTATCTGAGAGATTCATAAAAGCTACACAGTAGGGGCACTTTCCCCTGCACAAAACATAGGTGACAAAGATTACAAAGGAAACTGTGCAAAAATATGTCATGAAAATCGGTTTCATTATACTCATTCTTTCGGAGGGACTATTTAACAAGGGTTGACACTAAAAATCACGGTATCTGAGAGATTCATAAAAGCTACACAGTAGGGGGCACTTCTCTACACAAAACAGGTAGCAAAGATTAAAAAGGAAACTGTACAAAAATTTGTCATGAAAACCTGTTTCATTATACTCATTCTTTCGGTTGGACTATTTAAAATGGGTTGACACTAAAAATTACGGTATCTGAGAGATTCATAAAAGCTACACAGTAGGGGGCACTTTTCTGCACAAAACAGGTAACAAATATTAAAAAGGAAACTGTACAAAAATATGTCATGAAAATCTGTTTCATTATACTCATTCTTTCGGAGGGACTATTTAACAAGGGTTGACACTAAAAATTACGGTATCTGAGAGATTCATAAAAGCTACACAGTAGGGGGCACTTCTCTACAAAAAACACATAGCAAAGATTAAAAAGGAAACTGTACAAAAATTTGTCATGAAAAGCTGTTTCATTATACTCATTCTTTCGGTTGGACTATTTAAAATGGGTTGACACTAAAAATTACGGTATCTGAGAGATTCATAAAAGCTACACAGTAGGGGGCACTTCACTGCACAAAACATAGGTAACAAAGATTAAAAAGGAAACTGTACAAAAATATGTCATGAAAATCGGTTTCATTATACTCATTCTTTCGGAGGGACTATTTAACAAGGGTTGACACTAAAAATTACGGTATCTGAGAGATTCATAAATGCTATACAGTAGGAGGCACTTTTCTACACAAAACAGGTAGCAAAGAATAAAAAGGAAACTGTACAAAAATTTGTCATGAAAAGCTGTTTCATTATACTCGTTCTTTCGGTTGGACTATTTAAAATGTGTTGACACTAAAAATTACGGTATCTGAGAGATTCATAAAAGCTACACAGCAGGGCGCACTTTTCTGCACAAAACAGGTAACAAAGATTAAAAAGGAAACTGTACAAAAATATGTCATGAAAATCGGTTTCATTATACTCATTCTTTCGAAGGGACTATTTAACAAGGGTTGACACTAAAAATTACGGTATCTGAGAGATTCATAAAAGCTACACAGCAGGGCGCACTTTTCTGCACAAAACAGGTAACAAAAATTAAAAAGGAAACTGTACAAAAATATGTCATGAAAAGCTGTTTCATTATACTCATTCTTTCGGAGGGACTATTTAACAAGGGTTGACACTAAAAATTACGGTATCTGAGAGATTCATAAAAGCTACACAGTAGAGGCACTTTTCTACACAAAACAAGTAGCAAAGATTAAAAAGGAAAATGTACAAAAATTTGTCATGAAAAGCTGTTTCATTATACTCGTTCTTTCGGTTGGACTATTTAAAATGGGTTGACACTAAAAATTACGGTATCTGAGAGATTCATAAAAGCTACACAGTAGGGGCACTTTTCACTGCACAAAACATAGGTAACAAAGATTAAAAAGGAAACTGTACAAAAATATGTCATGAAAATCGGTTTCATTATACTCATTCTTTCGGAGGGACTATTTAACAAGGGTTGACACCAAAAATTACGGTATCTGAGAGATTCATAAAAGCTACACAGCAGGGGGCACTTTTCTGCACAAAACAGGTAACAAAAATTAAAAAGGAAACTGTACAAAAATTTGTCATGAAAAGCTGTTTCATTATACTCGTTCTTTCGGTTGGACTATTTAAAATGTGTTGACACTAAAAATTACGGTATCTGAGAGATTCATAAAAGCTACACAGCAGGGCGCACTTTTCTACACAAAACAGGTAGCAAAGAATAAAAAGGAAATTGTACAAAAATTTGTCATGAAAAGCTGTTTCATTATACTCATTCTTTCGGTTGGACTATTTAAAATGTGTTGACACTAAAAATTACGGTATCTGAGAGATTCATAAAAGCTACACAGTAGGGGGCACTTCACTGCACAAAACATAGGTAACAAAGATTAAAAAGGAAACTGTACAAAAATATGTCATGAAAATCGGTTTCATTATACTCATTCTTTCGGAGGGGACTATTTAACAAGGGTTGACACTAAAAATTACGGTATCTGAGAGATTCATAAAAGCTACACAGTAGGGGCACTTTTCTGCACAAAACAGGTAGCAAAGATTAAAAAGGAAACTGTACGAAAATTTGTCATGAAAACCTGTTTCATTATACTCATTCTTTCGGTTGGACTATTTAAAATGGGTTGACACTAAAAATCACGGTATCTGAGAGATTCATAAAAGCTACACAGTAGGGGGCACTTTCCCTGCACAAAACATAGGTGACAAAGATTACAAAGGAAACTGTGCAAAAATATGTCATGAAAATCAGTTTCATTATACTCATTCTTTCGGAGGGACTATTTAACAAGGGTTGACACTAAAAATCACGGTATCTGAGAGTTTCATTAAAAGCTACACAGTAGGGGGCACTTTTCTGCACAAAACAGGTAGCAAAGATTAAAAAGGAAACTGTACAAAAATTTGTGAAAATGAAAACCTGTTTCATTATACTCATTCTTTCGGTTGGACTATTTAAAATGGGTTGACACTAAAAATTACGGTATCTGAGAGATTCATAAAAGCTACACAGTAGGGGCACTTTCCCCTGCACAAAACATAGGTGACAAAGATTACAAAGGAAACTGCAAAAAAATGTCATGAAAATCGGTTTCATTATACTCATTTTTTCGGAGGGACTATTTAACAAGGGTTGACACTAAAAATTACGGTATCTGAGAGATTCATAAAAGCTACACAGTAGGGGGCACTTTTCTACACAAAACAGGTAGCAAAGATTAAAAAGGAAACTGTACAAAAATTTGTCATGAAAAGCTGTTTCATTATACTCGTTCTTTCGGTTGGACTATTTAAAATGTGTTGACACTAAAAATTACGGTATCTGAGAGATTCATAAAAGCTACACAGTAGGGGGCACTTCACTGCACAAAACATAGGTAACAAAGATTAAAAAGGAAACTGTACAAAAATATGTCATGAAAATCGGTTTCATTATACTCATTCTTTCGAAGGGACTATTTAACAAGGGTTGACACCAAAAATTACGGTATCTGAGAGATTCATAAAAGCTACACAGCAGGGGCACTTTTCTGCACAAAACAGGTAACAAAAATTAAAAAGGAAACTGTACAAAAATATGTCATGAAAAGCTGTTTCATTATACTCATTCTTTCGGAGGGACTATTTAACAAGGGTTGACACTAAAAATTACGGTATCTGAGAGATTCATAAATGCTATACAGTAGGGGGCACTTTTCTGCACAAAACAGGTAACAAAAATTAAAAAGGAAACTGTACAAAAATTTGTCATGAAAAGCTGTTTCATTATACTCGTTCTTTCGGTTGGACTATTTAAAATGTGTTGACACTAAAAATTACGGTATCTGAGAGATTCATAAAAGCTACACAGTAGGGGGCACTTCACTGCACAAAACATAGGTAACAAAGATTAAAAAGGAAACTGTACAAAAATATGTCATGAAAATCGGTTTCATTATACTCATTCTTTCGGAGGGACTATTTAACAAGGGTTGACACTAAAAATTACGGTATCTGAGAGATTCATAAAAGCTACACAGTAGGGGCACTTCTCTACACAAAACAGGTAGCAAAGATTAAAAAGGAAACTGTACAAAAATTTGTCATGAAAAGCTGTTTCATTATACTCATTCTTTCGGTTGGACTATTTAAAATGGGTTGACACTAAAAATCACGGTATCTGAGAGATTCATAAAAGCTACACAGTAGGGGGCACTTCACTGCACAAAACATAGGTAACAAAGATTAAAAAGGAAACTGTACAAAAATATGTCATGAAAATCGGTTTCATTATACTCATTCTTTCGGAGGGACTATTTAACAAGGGTTGACACTAAAAATTACGGTATCTGAGAGATTCATAAAAGCTACACAGTAGGGGCACTTCACTACACAAAACATAGGTAACAAAGATTAAAAAGGAAACTGTACAAAAATATGTCATGAAAAGCTGTTTCATTATACTCATTCTTTCGGTTGGACTATTTAAAATGGGTTGACACTAAAAATCACGGTATCTGAGAGATTCATAAAAGCTACACAGTAGGGGGCAATTTTCTGCACAAAACATAGGTAACAAAGATTAAAAAGGAAACTGTACAAAAATATGTCATGAAAATCGGTTTCATTATACTCATTCTTTCGGAGGGACTATTTAACAAGGACTATTTAACAAGTGTTGACACTAAAAATCACGGTATCTGAGAGATTCATAAAAGCTACACAGTAGGGGCACTTTTCTGCACAAAACAGGTAACAAAGATTAAAAAGGAAACTGTACAAAAATATGTCATGAAAAGCTGTTTCATTATACTCATTCTTTCGGTTGGACTATTTAAAATGGGTTGACACTAAAAATTACGGTATCTGAGAGATTCATAAAAGCTACACAGTAGGGGGCACTTTTCTGCACAAAACAGGTAGCAAAGATTAAAAAGGAAACTGTACAAAAATTTGTCATGAAAAGCTGTTTCATTATACTCATTCTTTCGGTTGGACTATTTAAAATGGGTTGACACTAAAAATTACGGTATCTGAGAGATTCATAAAAGCTACACAGTAGGGGGCACTTCACTGCACAAAACATAGGTAACAAAGATTAAAAAGGAAACTGTACAAAAATATGTCATGAAAATCGGTTTCATTATACTCATTCTTTCGGAGGGACTATTTAAAATGGGTTGACACTAAAAATCACGGTATCTGAGAGATTCATAAAAGCTACACAGCAGGGGGCAATTTTCTGCACAAAACAGGTAACACAAATTAAAAAGGAAACTGTACAAAAATATGTCATGAAAAGCTGTTTCATTATACTCATTCTTTCGGAGGGACTATTTAACAAGGGTTGACACTAAAAATCACGGTATCTGAGAGATTCATAAATGCTACACAGTAGGGGGCACTTCTCTACACAAAACAGGTAGCAAAGATTAAAAAGGAAACTGTACAAAAATTTGTCATGAAAAGCTGTTTCATTATACTCATTCTTTCGGTTGGACTATTTAAAATGGGTTGACACTAAAAATTACGGTATCTGAGAGATTCATAAAAGCTACACAGTAGGGGGCACTTCACTGCACAAAACATAGGTAACAAAGATTAAAAAGGAAACTGTACAAAAATATGTCATGAAAATCGGTTTCATTATACTCATTCTTTCGGAGGGACTATTTAACAAGGGTTGACACTAAAAATTACGGTATCTGAGAGATTCATAAAAGCTACACAGTAGGGGGCACTTTTCTGCACAAAACAGGTAGCAAAGATTAAAAAGGAAACTGTACAAAAATTTGTCATGAAAACCTGTTTCATTATACTCATTCTTTCGGTTGGACTATTTAAAATGGGTTGACACTAAAAATCACGGTATCTGAGAGATTCATAAAAGCTACACAGTAGGGGCACTTCACTGCACAAAACATAGGTAACAAAGATTAAAAAGGAAACTGTACAAAAATATGTCATGAAAATCGGTTTCATTATACTCATTCTTTCGGAGGGACTATTTAACAAGGGTTGACACTAAAAATCACGGTATCTGAGAGATTCATAAATGCTACACAGTAGGGGCACTTTTCTACACAAAACAGGTACACAGCAAAGATTAAAAAGGAAACTGTACAAAAAAATTGTCATGAAAAGCTGTTTCATTATACTCGTTCTTTCGGTTGGACTATTTAAAATGTGTTGACACTAAAAATTACGGTATCTGAGAGATTCATAAAAGCTACACAGTAGGGAGCACTTTCCCTGCACAAAACATAGGTAACAAAGATTAAAAAGGAAACTGTACAAAAATATGTCATGAAAATCTGTTTCATTATACTCATTCTTTCGGAGGGACTATTTAACAAGGGTTGACACTAAAAATTACGGTATCTGAGAGATTCATAAAAGCTACACAGTAGGGGGCACTTCACTGCACAAAACAGGTAACAAAGATTAAAAAGGAAACTGTACAAAAATATGTCATAAAATTCGCTTTCATTATACTCATTCTTTCAGTTGGACTATTTAAAATGGGTTGACACTAAAAATCACGGTATCTGAGAGATTCATAAAAGCTACACAGTAGGGGGCACTTCTCTGCACAAAACAGGTAGCAAATATTAAAAAGGAAACTGTACACAAATTTGTCATGAAAATCTATTTCATTATATTCATTCTTTCGGAGGGACTATTTAACAAGGGCTGACACTAAAAATTACGGTATCTGAGAGATTCATAAAAGCTACACAGTAGGGGCACTTTTCTACACAAAACAGGTAGCAAAAGATTAAAAAGGAAACTGTACAAAAATTTGTCATGAAAAGCTGTTTCATTATACTCATTCTTTCGGTTGGACTATTTAAAATGGTTGACACTAAAAATTACGGTATCTGAGAGATTCATAAAAGCTACACAGTAGGGGGCACTTCACTGCACAAAACATAGGTAACAAAGATTAAAAAGGAAACTGTACAAAAATATGTCATGAAAATCGGTTTCATTATACTCATTCTTTCGGAGGGACTATTTAACAAGGGTTGACACTAAAAATTACGGTATCTGAGAGATTCATCAAAGCTACACAGTGGGGGCACTTCTCTACAAAAAACACGTAGCAAAGATTAAAAAGGAAACTGTACAAAAATTTGTCATGAAAAGCTGTTTCATTATACTCATTCTTTCGGTTGGACTATTTAAAATGGGTTGACACTAAAAATCACGGTATCTGAGAGATTCATAAAAGCTACACAGTAGGGGCACTTCACTGCACAAAACATAGGTAACAAAGATTAAAAAGGAAACTGTACAAAAATATGTCATGAAAATCGGTTTCATTATACTCATTCTTTCGAGTTGGACTATTTAACAAGGGTTGACACTAAAAATACGGTATCTGAGAGATTCATAAAAGCTACACAGTAGGGGCACTTTTCAAAACACAAAAACAGGTAACAAAAATTAAAAAGGAAACTGTACAAAAATATGTCATGAAAAGCTGTTTCATTATACTCATTCTTTCGGAGGGACTATTTAACAAGGGTTGACACTAAAAATTACGGTATCTGAGAGATTCATAAATGCTATACAGTAGGAGGCACTTTTCTACACAAAACAGGTAGCAAAGAATAAAAAGGAAACTGTACAAAAATTTGTCATGAAAAGCTGTTTCATTATACTCGTTCTTTCGGTTGGACTATTTAAAATGTGTTGACACTAAAAATTACGGTATCTGAGAGATTCATAAAAGCTACACAGTAGGCGGCACTTCACTGCACAAAACATAAGTAACAAAGATTAAAAAGGAAACTGTACAAAGATATGTCATGAAAATCGGTTTCATTATACTCATTCTTTCGGAGGGACTATTTAACAAGGGTTGACACTAAAAATTACGGTATCTGAGAGATTCATAAAAGCTACACAGTAGGGGGCACTTCTCTACAAAAAACACATAGCAAAGATTAAAAAGGAAACTGTACAAAAATTTGTCATGAAAAGCTGTTTCATTATACTCATTCTTTCGGTTGGACTATTTAAAATGGGTTGACACTAAAAATTACGGTATCTGAGAGATTCATAAAAGCTACACAGCAGGGCGCACTTTTCTGCACAAAACAGGTAACAAAAATTAAAAAGGAAACTGTACAAAAATATGTCATGAAAAGCTGTTTCATTATACTCATTCTTTCGGAGGGACATTTAAAAGGGTTGACACTAAAAATTACGGTATCTGAGAGATTCATAAAAGCTACACAGTAGGGGCACTTTCTGCACAAAACATGCATTTGCGTAACCTCGTAGAAATAGAAATATGATATATGTCATATGATAGCCAATTCATTTGACTATGGCCCCTAGTGACGTCTACCCTGGCTTAGAAGCTCTATTTTGAGTACGGAGCACGTACAATCGCAAAAACCGCCGAGTGCAAATGAATTATGATATGAGATTCGTCCCATGCGGCAATTTGGGCCCTCTAAACCATTCCATAGGATCCATAATATATATCACGTGATAACCAATCTACATGGCTATGTCACCCTCTTGCGTCTACCCTGGCTGATCTCCAGCACGATGTCACCAGGTCACGCAAATGCGCAAAATAATCGTTTACAGATGAATTATGATATGAGATTGTTCCATGGGCCAATTTTGGCCCACCAAAACGGTTTCAATTGAAGCAAAATATATGTCATATATAGCCAATTTATTTGACTATGGCCCCTTGTCATGTCTACCCTGGCTTAAACGCTCTATTTAGAGTACGGAGCACGTAAATGGCTATCATATGAAATATATCATATTTCGATCGAAACCGTTTTAGTTGGCCAAAATTGGCCCATGGAAAAATCTCATATTATAATTTATCTGTAAATGATTATTTTGCGCATTTTCGTGACCTGGTGACTTCGTGCTGGATATAAGCCATAGTAAACTCGAAAGGGAAACGTAGCCAGGTAGAGTGGCTATCACGTGACATATATCTTGGATCCGATGGGACCGTTTAGAGGTCCCAAATTGGTCCATTGGACAAATCTCGTATCACTAGATTCATTTGCACAAGCCGGTTTTGTGCATGTACGTGCTCCGTACATTAAATAGAGCTTTTACGCCAGGGTAGAAGTGACACAGGACATAGCCACGTACATTGGAAATCATATGAGATATACCATTTCCCCATTAAAACCGTTTTGGTGGGCCAAAATTGGCCTATGGGACTAATCTCATATCATACTGTAATTCATCTGTAAACGGTGACTTTGTGCATTTGCGTAAGCTCGTGCTGGAGATCAGCCAGCGTAGACGCAGAAAGGTGACATAGCCAGGTAGATTGGCTATCACGTGACATATATTTTGGATCCAATGGAACGGTTCAGAGGGCCCAAATTGACGCATGGGACCAATCTCGTATTGTGTTTTATTTGCAAACGGCGGTTTTGCGCATTAACGTGCCCAGTACTCGAAATATAGCTTTTAAGCTAGGGTAGACGTGACAAGGGGCCATGGCTACGTACATTGGATATCATAAAACATATATCTTCTATCCATTGAAACCGTGTTGGTGGGCCAAAATTGGCTCATGGGACCAATCTCATATCATACTGTAATTCATCTGCAAACGGTGATTTTGTGCATTTGCGTAACATCGCAAAAATAGAAATATGATATATGTCATATGATAGTCAATTCATTTGACTATGGCCCCTAGTGACGTCTACCCTGGCTTAGAAGCTCTATTTGGAGTACGAAGCACGTAAATGCGCAAAACCGCCGTGTGCAAATGAATTATGATATGAGATTCGGCCCACGCGCCAATTTGGGCCATCTAAACCGTTCCATTAGATCCAAAATCTATATCACGTGATAACCAATCTACCTGGCTATGTCACCCTCTTGCGTCTACCCTGGCTGATCTCCAGCACGACGTTACCAGGTCACGCAAATGTGCAAAATAACCGTTTACAGATGAATTATGATATGAGATTGTTACATGGGCCAATTTTGGCCCACCCAAACGGTTTCAATCGAAGCAAAATATATTTCATATGATAGCCAATTCATTTGACTATGGCCCCTTGTCATGTCATTCCTGGCTTAAAAACTCTATTTGGAGTGCGGAGCACATAAATGCGCAAAAACCGCCGTGTGCAAATGAATTATGATATGAGATTCACCCCATGCGCCAATTTGCTGCCTCTGACCCGTTCCATTGGATCCAAAATATATGTCACGTGATAGCCAATCTACCTGGCTATGTCACCCTTTTGCGTCTACCTTGGCTGATATCCAGCACGAGGTTACGCAAATGCGCAAAATCATCGTTTGCAGATGAATTATGATATGAGATTGGTCCCATGAGCCAATTTTAGCCCACCAAAACGGTTTCAATGGAAAGAAGGTATATCTCATATAATTTCCAATGTACGTGGCTATGCCCTGTGTCACCTTTACCCTGGCAAAAAAAGCTCTATTTGGTGTACGGAGCACGTACATGAACAAAACCGGCTTGTGCAAATGAATCTAGTGATACGAGATTTGTCCCATGGGCCAATTTGGGCCATCTAAACGGTCCCATTTAATCTAAAATACATGTCACGTGATAGCCACTCTACCTGGCTATGTTTCCCTCTCGCGTTTACTATGGCTTATACCCAGCACGAAGTCACCAGGTCACGCACATGCGCAAAATAATCGTTTACAGAGGAATTATGATATAAGATTGTTTCATGGGCCAATTTGACCAACCAAAACGGTTTCAATAGAAATATAATATATGTCATATGATAGCCAATTCATTTGACTATGGCCCCTTGTGACGTCTACTTTGGCTTAGAAGCTATATTTGGAGTACAGAGCACGTTAATGCGCACAAATCGCCGTGGGCAAATTAATTATGATATAAGATTCGTGCCATGCGCCAATTTGGGCCCTCTAAACTGTTCCATTGGATCTAAAATATATGTCATGTGATAACTAATCTACCTGGCTATCTCACCCTCCTGTGTCTGCCCTGGCTGATTTCCAGCACGAGGTTACGCAAATGCGCAAAATCACCGTTTGCAGATGAATTATGATATGAGATTGGTCCCATGAGCCAATTTTGGCGCACCGAAACGGTTTCAATGGTAAGAAGGTATATGTCATATGATATCCAATGTACGTGGCTATGGCCCCGTGTCACTTCAATTCTTGCTTAAAAGCCCAATTTGGAGTACGGAGAACGTACATGCGCAAAACCGGCTTGTGCAAAAGAATCTAGTGATACGAGATTTGTCCCATGGGCCAATTTGGGCCCTCTAAAAATGTCCCATTGGATCCAAAATATATCCTACGTAATAGCCAACCTACCTGGCTATGTCACCCTCCTGCGTCTACCCTGGCTGATCTCCAGCACGAAGCTATGCAAATGTGCAAAATCACTGTTTGCAGATGAATTATGATATGAGATTGGTCCCATGAGCCAATTTTGGCCTACCAAAACGGTTTCAATGGATAGAAGATATATGTCATATGATATCCAATGTACGTGGCTATGCCCCTTGTCACTTCTACCCTAGCTTAAAAGCTCTATTTGGAGTACGGAGCACGTAAATGCGCAAAAACCGCCGTGTGCAAATGAATTATGATATGAGATTCGCCCCATGCGCCAATTTGGGCCCTCTAAACCATTCCATTGGATCCAAATTATATGTCACGTGATAACCAATCTACCTGGCTATGTCATCCTTTTGCGTCTACCCTGGCTGATCTCCAGCACGAGCTTACGCAAATGCACAAAATTACCGTTTGCAGATGGATTATGATATGAGATTGGTCCCATGAGCCAATTTTGGCCCACCAAAACGGTTTCAATGGAAAGAAGATATATGTCATATGATATTCAATGTACGTGGCTATGGCCGCGTGTCACTTCTACCCTGTCTTTAAAGCTATATTTTGAGTACTGGGCACGTAAAATCGCAAAACCGCCGTTTACAAATAAATCATAATACGAGATTGGTCCAATGCGCCAATTTGGGCCCCTCTAAACCGTTCTATTAGATCCAAAATATATAACACGTGATAGGCAATCTACCTGACTATGTCTCCCTCTTGTGTTTACTCTGGCTTATCTCCTGCACGAAGTCACCAGGTCACGCAAATGCGCAAAATAATCGTTTACAGATAAATTATGATATGAGATTGTTCCATGGGCAATTTTGGCGAACCAAAACGGTTTCAATCAAAGCAAAATATATATCAAATATAGCCAATTTATTTGGCTATGGCCCCTTGTCACGTCTTACCTGGCTTATAAGCTCTATTTGGAGTACGGAGAACATACATGCGCAAAACCGGCTCGTGCAAATGAATTTAGTGATACGAGATTTTTCCAATGGGCCAATTTTGGCCCTCTAAACGGTCCCATTGGATCCAAAATATATGTCACGTGATAGCCACTCTACCTGACTATATTTCCCTCTCGAGTTTACTATGGCTTATATTCAGCACGAAGTCACCAGGTCACGAAAATGCGCAAAATAATCGTTTACAGATGAATTATGATATGAGATTGTTCCATGGGCCAATTTATGTTTTTTGATAAAATGCGACGTGAAGACTGCTTCAGGATTGAGTGTTGCATTTAGTGGAATGGTTAGTTATGAAGTTAGGAGGGATCTTTCGACGAGTCGAACAAGGAACAAAATTTTACCACAGTGTAAGTAAAACTTGAGCCCCGAGGTTGAAAATACTCGCGTAACTCCTACAGTGCTACGTACAACTACAACTAGGCCTAAAAGTTAATGTCATGAACAGGTGCACAGTGCAAACGTTACTGAGCGTCACAGTTGTGCCTAACGTTGAGTAGTTAGGTCTAGTATAAGAGTAAACAGAGAATGATTAACTCGGTGGTGAAGCCAACATTTATTGATAAAAGTAACCAAAATCGTGGCACTCAAATGATAACGAATCATAAAGCTTTTTATTAAAAGTCACCTTAATTCAAAAACTGTAGCTTCAATGTTGTATTCGTTCCAAATACCGTATCTTATGTAACTTTGTATTCTAGTTTAAGTCATCAGGACATCCTTTTAGACACTTTGCTTTTTTGACCAAAATTTGGGGCCTCCCTTGTCTACGTGCCTATGTAAGAAATGGGAGTGTAATTTCGCCTCGTTCAAACTTGTATGGAAACACATATGCATGCATATTCAAGTGAATGTCAAGATATCAAAGGTTTTGTTCAGTGGTCTAGCAAGTTTATCTTATGTGAAAGAGGACTTTGAATGAAAGAAACTGGTGAAGAAAGCATGATTTGTAAGATTTGTCGGTTAAGGTGACACCGACGCGAGGTCCAGGGGCTCACTTTAGGGCCCTGTCGGAGTCCAGGGACAAAGCTCCAGAAGGAGTCCAGGGCAAAAAAGTATGTCACAACGCATAGGAAGAAGGTACAGTATATTATACAATTCAAAATTCATGTCAAAGAAAGCTATAATAATGTGGAAATATAATGTTTTATTGTTCACGTTTCTGTGCATGGATATAGATCTATAGTCACTCTATGAAAAATATGTAAAGTCTAAAAGAAAACTGTTTGATAAGCTTCCAATAAAAATACTAAGAACCTGTAAATTTGGTTAAACTTTTAAAACGAACTTGTTCTACACTGTATATCATGACCTTCCCTTTCTATCTCTCAGTGTCTTAAATCATGTATTAAATACAATATGGCACAAAGTATATACTAATACTAGATAACAAGCACAATTTGACCCTCGTTGTCGTGGTGCCGTTAAGCCTCATCAAACAAACAAACCAATAGATTATTTTATATTTTTAAACTTGTCTCTGAAGAAGATGAACACCCTTTTTCTAAGAAAGTGTTCTTTTGAAATCATAAAGAGCACTTGGAATTTCAAAGCTTATTGAAGTACCGGAACGATTCTGACCACTTGACGAATCTACAGCCTACTTTCGGGGAAAAAATCTGATGTAGAACGTCATGCCTCTATTTTCATTTTTCCAAGGCGCAGGAATAATGTGCCCTTTTATATGAAAAAACAAACCAAAGGTCTCAAAGTCCATGCTGCGGGCTTGCAGATAATAACAATTTGGACTCGTAGTATTTTCCAAAAATTATGATGTTTAATGAAAAAGAAACAAAAAATCTTACTGCAAAATTAATATAATAAAATGAACAGCTTTTGATTTATAAA
>JAIGNY010002947.1:2885000-2920287 GCA_020152595.1 Chiridota heheva
TAAGAGACCTTTTGTGTATCACTTACTGGTGGGTATAGAGTATGGAGGCCATGCACTCACCGAGAATGACCCACTTTTCCATATTTTGTATTTGTGGTGAATTTTTAAAATAAAATATTACTGGTTGTATCTTGATTTGATTTTTTAACTTACCTCACCCCTCACATTTTATAGGCAAATTACACACCTAGGTGTGGCTAACCAAATATTAAAGCAGCATGCGCAAGGGGGAGTGTGCGGGGAATAATTAATTAATGACGTAACAGACTAGGGGCTAAGTGATGAATACTGACTGAAGATTACTTTTGAATAGCATGGGAGAGATTTTCCCACCGAAAGTGGTTGGGATGGGGGAGGGGCGAACTGATGCAAAATCACACTAAGATGCAAAAACATCTCCATACGAAAGATATAAATATGGAAAGAGAAAAATTCCCCCTTGCACGTGCTATATCTCACATTTGACTACAGACCCCTAGCTTGATTTAAATAGGGGCAGAGTGTTATACTTGTTGAAGGGCACATTAATGCGCGCGTGAAGAACTGCGTCTTTTCGGCATGGAGTCCAGGGAGCCCCTTTACAAACAGGACAATTGCTTACTATGCTATCATTCTGTGTTCTGTATTCATTTATGAGTTTAATTAAGATTATTAAGTTTAAACAAAATCTTCATCTTATTATTTTTCTCACGAGGGGCAGGGCTGTGATGACCCCAAGTGGGGAGGGGGGAGGACGGGCCCACCGAGGGGCGGGGCGGACCGCCCTGTAAAAAAGCAAAGCTAGGAGTCTGGACTAACAGTGTGAGTGTGGGATAAGTATGGCACTGTAGTTAGCTTGCATATTTCACATCTGTTATTAACACGAGAACCCTGTTTAGTGGGACTTGAAGCTACAGTAACAAATAATAAGGGGAGGGGGAAGGGGGTGGGCGGGCCCACAGAGGGGCGGGCGGACCGCCCCTGTAAAAAAAACAAAGCTAGGAATCTGGACTAACAGTGTGAATGTGGGATAAGTATGGCACTGTAGTTAGCTTGCTTCTTTCAACTCTGTTATTAACACGAGAACCCTGTTTAGTGGGATTTGAAGCTACAGTAACAAATAATAAATCAAACACTGACAAGTTAAGTATTATAAAAAAAATATGTGATTTTTAAATCTAGAAATACTTGTTTGACTCAAGAATGTGTTTTAAAATATTGTGTTTTCATCTTCATTCACAGGAGGAACAATTTTGGCTTGTGGCATTGCTCTTTCTGGAGGCTTAGCGTGCAGTACGGGGGGAGGAACGCATCATGCTTACGCAGACCATGGTTCTGGCTTCTGTCTCATAAACAACATAGCTGTTGCTTCAAGGGGTAGGGGAGGGGGTGGGGCGACAAAAAATTGCGAAGTTACGTGCCCCTCCATGAAAAAAAATCAAACGAAAAAGTATAAAACAACCTGATATTTGGAGAATGTGCCCAAGTGCCCCCTCGTTAAGCACTTCTGCTCCCCTTGCGAAAAGTCCTGGTTATAGGCCTGACTAAGCCTGGAACTTTGAAGGGGCCCACTGCAATTTGGGGCCAAGCTTGCATTGTGACCAAGATTAAATTTAAGTAGAAGATTTAATATAATATGGTGCCTTCACTTCTTGGCCATACCACTGATGCTGTCATTCTCTATTAATACTGGTAATATTTTATCCTTTTAACTCATTCTTTGATTTTCTCATGCGTTTTCTTTCCAATCAGGGGGATGGAACCGCAAAGATATTAAAAGAAGATGAAACAATTTTCACATTTTCCGTTCACTGTGGTAAAAACTTTCCAGCAAAGCAACAGGAAAGTGATTATGATGTGAGTGTTCAGGAGGGTCTTGATGACAAAGGTTACCTCAACGTCATCAAGGAACATTTACCACGGATTGTGGAAACTTTCCGACCAGATTTGGTCATCTATGATGCAGGAGTTGAAATAATTAGCTTGGGAAGCTGAATCTGACTGATGTAGGTAAATATGAACAATAACTATCAACATTTCACGGTTGAATACACGCTTAAATGTATCGTTCATATGGTGGCATGTGAGGATGTACGCCACTTTGGCAGTAAAAGATGAGGTCTTTTAACTAATTCTTTCTGGATTCATTTACTTTTTCCCCTTTTTTGCACCCATGCACTTTCTCTCTCGATCCCAGTTTCCTGGCTTTTAGTCCCCTTGTATCTCTCAGTCTCCCCTAGTTTCTTTTCTTCCTACCTCTGGAATGCTCTAACCTTTCTGGCACAATTTGACCCTCGCTGTTGTGGTGCCGTTAAACCCTCATCAAACAAACAAACAAACAAATCATTTACTTCCGTTTCGTGACTAACTTTTCAAGATCAAGAGGTTTAAACCTGCTTCCCAGTCACAATTACTTCCGTTTCGTGACTAACTTGTCAAGATCAAGAGGTTTGAACCTGCTTCCCTGCCACAATCTACAGGATAAAACATTCAGAAGATGCATGCTTGTTTTTCCATATTCTTGTTACTTATTAATAACATTTGTTCAAATGAAAGGAAGAACACAATTTTTTTATTGCAGGATAATTGTCTTTTATTATCATTTTATCTTGGTGTCTTTTTTTAGCAACTGTTTGGTAATTCACATCTCTTTTGTTTGATACCAAAGGTTTATTTGACAGAGATTTTTGGGTAATGGATTGCCTGGTGCACCATGGGATACCATGTGCAACAGTCATTGGTGGAGGATACTCCAAAAATGTTGAAGAGCTGGCAGCAAGACATAGCATTGTACACAGAGCAGCTACAAAGGTACAATCACCGACAACATTATTTGACACTTTTTTCCCCCTACTACCCCTTTTCAATGTTGGCAAAAAGATTAGAGTAAATTTTTTAGCCTCTTCATTTTTAAGGCAGTAATCATGCCAACATTGAAGCAATATTAAGAGGAGTAAGTGATGGTTATATGTGTTTTTATTTATTTAGTTACTTATGGTATCATGCGGATTTCGTATAAACATTTTGAATGAGACGCATTTAAATACGGTTGTGTTTCTTATAAAGTATATGTTGTAGCTTCTAAAGAAAGGAAGCAATAACAAGAATATAGAATAATTATTATGGTATTTATATTCAAAGGCGTGGAATTTGGGAATGAAATGTTGTATAATGTTGCGTAAGATTATCACAATTTGGGATCATGCGTGGGGTCATGCGCTTAAAACGGTATTCCAGCGAGTATTAGTCGGACACAATACACATTTAAGCTGAGTTTATTCCCACCATTGATGATTCAGATTATTTTAATCATGTGGGGCAAGAATTGAACTGCCCAGAAACGTCAGAATGGTATATTTACTTCAAGTTATACCTTACCTTCCATGCTATAAATATGCAATCTGGTCACATGACCTGATTCTAACGCACTTCTAACCGACCTTAAAAACGTAGTTACCAGCCAGCACTGACCTCCAATTAACCTCCACTAACCCTCACTCTTTTTCAGCGCGTTGTTTTCACAACATCGCTGGAACTGGTCAAATTTTCTTTTATAAATCTAACCTTTTTCTAACAATTTTATCCTTTGCAGCTTCTACCAGGCAGGTTTTTACGCTGCTCTTTCTTATCCGGTTTGCCTTTTCAAGTCTTCTGAGGTAAGACGAGGTAACCATGGGTGCGGGATTTCTTTGGTTCGATTTACAGGACTCTCCCGTGTAGCCTACACTTAGGATATAGAGTTTTTGTCTCCATCCGTACAAAGCGGGTGGCTAGTTCGAGAGAGTACCACTCTCGCGGCGGGTGTTTGTAAGCTCTAGAGCACCAAGTGTGACTGTCTAGTGGACCTCTTGCCCCTAGGTTTAAGTGTTTTCACCCTCAGCCCGCCCTTCCACAAGGAGAGGCTAGCGTTATACTATGCATTGTATTAACATGTTAGGATATCTTCAGTACAGGTTTTCGTATGCATTAGGCCAATTTCTTTAATCGATTTTTGCGCATGCGCATTGGGTCGACGTCACCACAGGGTCTTAGAGGAGTCGGCTTCTTACAGCTCCAAGAAGCTACAGTTGTTACAAGAGAGCCTATTTTTATTTAACGATAAGATTACTGAGTTGGGAGCGGCGCCTATCTTTAGTGAAATAAACCCTTTGTATACCACTGTGGTCCACGGTTCCGCATTAGGGACCGGTAAGGATACGTAAAGGCGACGTCCAAAGAGGTTATATGTGAGTCACAAGTGATTTCACGGGTCCTTTTTGGTCGGCTTCGGTGATCGGATACATACGGCTCCACGGCCCGTGTCTACGGGTCCGTGACGGCTCCGTACGGGTCCATTCGATGGTTCCATACGGCTCCATGGTCCGTGTTTACGGCTCCGTTGGTCCATTGGACGGTTCCACGGCCCGTGTTTACGGGTGACGCTTCCATACGGCTCCGTGGCCCACGGCTCCATACGGCTCCGGTGATTGGATTCGTACGGCTCCATAGTTTTGTAACGAGATAACGTACACCGTGCGATTAACCTGGATATACACCCACTAGCTATGAAGCTACGTGGTCAGGTGATAAGTGACAAATGAAAATACATTGTGACATATTGGCAGCCATGGAAAATCAAAAAGTTATAGCACTTGTTGGTCTCAATCTGTCCGCGGCATTTGACACCGTCGACCACGCCATTCTCTTGAAGACTTTCAGCAGCCTGGAGTACAGGATGACGCACTATCGTGGTTCCAAAGCTATCTGTCCAACAGATCATTTTATGTTTCTCTTCAGGATGCTTCTTCTGATTACAAGAAATCTAAAGTTCACTCTTGGATGAATTCAAACAAATTAAAAGTCAACCCTCGTAAAACAGAGTTTATCTTGTTTGGTAGCAAACACCAACTACAAAAGTGCAACTCCTATTCCATGGTGGTGAGTGGTATCGAAGTAAAAAAATCTACCCCGATCAAATATCTTGGAGTTTGCTGGGATGAATCACTGTCATTTCGCCAACAGATTAATGCTAAATGTAAAAGTGCACTCTACTCTTCAACCTCAGTAGGATCAGGAGCATAAGGAAGTACTTGACAATTGATATTTGCCAAACATTTGCCTCATCTCTGGTTTTACCTCACCTCGACTATTCAAACACCTTGTACTATTATCTTCCTGATTGTGATATAAAACAGTTGCAACGGGTCCAGAACATGACTGCCAAGCTGGTTCTAGGTAGACTAAAGTTTGATAGTGCTACTGACTCTCTTCGCTCCCTTCACTGGTTACCAATAAAATCCCGAATAACATATAGAATTGCAACATACGTCTACACATGTCTTCATGATCTGGCTCCTTCATATCTTAAAGAACTCATCATTATACGTACAGGTCAAACAAGTTTACGCAATTCCTGTAACACCATGGGCATTCTCATCGACATTCCTCTTACAAAACGCAGAACATTTAAGACAGGTCGTTTGCTGTAGCTGCCCCTGTCATATGGAATAGTTTGCCATCTTCTCTTCATTGCATCAATAACTACGGCAATTTCAAACGGAAATATAAAACTTTTTTGTTCACCCAGACTTTTTATAATTGTTTGTGTTTATCTTTAACCTATGAACTTTATTAACTTTATAACAGTTTTATTTATTTTCTGTACAGCGCCGCTGAATGTGCACTGTATAGAAGTTGAACGCTATATAAATATATTTAAACATAAACATATACCTAAACAATCTTCGCAAGCAGTATAGCACCACGAGAGCTATTTTCTTCTTGGTCCCGTAGCCATTAGATACGCAGTTCTATGACCATGTGAACGCCATTAATAAGATTGTCCGCGTTGAACGTTACAGTTCCGCAATTATTTTCACCAGTATCATGGACACGGAGGACAGGTCCCCGAGTGTTGGTGTTACGTACCCAAGATGTCCCGCGATGCATAGCATGCAAACGCTTCTCTAAACCTTACGGCTCCGGTCAACGGGTCCGTACGACTTCAGAGTTTTGTAACGGGATAACGTATACCGTACGGTGAAACCGGAAATAGACTTGCTAGTTAAGAAGCTACGTGGTCAGGTGATAAGTGACAATCTTCACGAGAAATATAGCATCACGTGAGCTACTTTCTTATTGTTTCTGTAGCCATTAGCTACGCAGTTCCATGGCCGTGCAAACTGCCTTAGTAAGATTTTCCGCGTTAAACGTTACAGTTCTGCAATATAACCAGTGAACGGGTCCGTACGGTTCCAGAGTTTTGTAACGCGATAACGTATACCGTACGGTGAACCCGGAAATAGACCCGCTAGCTAAGAAGCTACGTGGTCAGGTGATAAGTGACAATTTTCACGAGAAGTATAGCATCACGTGAGCTACTTTCTTATTGTTTCTGTAGCCATTAGCTACGCAGTTCCATGGCCGTGTGAACTGCCTCAGTAAGATTTTCCGCGTTGAACGTTACAGTTCTGCAATATAACCAGTGAATGGGTCCCTACGGTTCCAGAGTTTTGTAACAGGATAACGTACACTGTACGATAAACCCGAAAATAGACCCGCTAGCTACAAAGCTACGTGGTCAGATATTAAGTGACAATCTTCACAAGAAGTATAGCATCACGAGAGCTATTTTCTTCTTGTTTCTGTAGCCATTAGCTACGCAGTTCCGCGACCGTGCGAACTGCCTCAGTAAGATTTTCCGCGTTGAACGTTACAGTTCCGCAATATTTTATATCTATATCATGGACGCGGAGGACAGGTCCCCGAGTGTCGGTGCGTTACACGCCCTAGACGTCCCACGATGCGTCGCATGTAAACGCTTCTTTGTTACGCTCCGGTGATATCGAAAAGAACAAACCCGTGTACACCGCTGTGGACCACGGTTCCGCGAAGGGACCGGTAGGCCCACAAAAGGCGGCGCCCTAAGGGGTTATACGTAAGTTAGTAGCCTTTTTACGGCTTGTTGTAGAGCCATTGGATTACTTTCACGGGTTCGTACAGGCTCTGGTGATCGGTTCCATACGGCCCCACGGCTTGTTTCCACGGCCCCGTAAGGGTCCGTAACACAGCCTGCGGCTCCGCACGGGTCATGGGACGGGTCCGTACAGAAAGAAGAGAAAAACATTTGGGTTCGTACGGCACCGGTGATCGGTTCCATACGGCCCCACGGCTAGTTTCCACGGCCCCGTTAGGGTCCGTAACACAACCACATGGCTCCGTACGGGTCATAAGACGGCCCGTACGGGTCCGCACAGTTTCGTAATCAACAAATTTTGGTTCCATACGGCTCCGGCGTTTGGGTCCGTACGGCTCCATAGTTCTGTAGCGGGGTAACATACAATGTACGTCACACCCGACAATAGACCCTTTAGCTATGAATCTAGATAATAAGGTGATAAGTAACAATCTTCACGAGGAGTATAGCATTACGAGAGTTATTTTCTTCTTGTTATCGTATCCATCAGCAACGCAGTTCCACGTCCGTGTGAGCTACCTTAGTAAGATTTCCGCGTTGAAGGTCACGGTTTCGCAAAAATGTTCACCAGTATCATGGATACGGAGGACAAGTCCCCGTATGTAGGTGCGTTACGCACCTAGGATGCCCCGCGATGCGTCGCGTGTAAGCGCTTCCTCAGGTTACGAAGCTTAGTGGTCGGGTGATAAGAAAACCATCTCCACGAGAGGCATAGCATCACGAGAGCTATTTTCTCCGTGTTACGTAGTTCCAAAACCGTTCGAACTACACTGAATATAATTTCCGCGTCGAACGTGACGTTCCGCTCAAATTATAAAGATATTAACGAGGTTTTACATACAACGTACGGTAAACCCGGGAGTACCACAACTTTACGGACCCTCTGAACGGCTCCGTACCGGTCCCTACGGCTCCACGACATGAGTTCACGAGTCCGGGATACGGCTTTACAGGTCCATACAGTTTTGTAGCTATACGGCTTTGGTGAACGAGCCATTACGGCCCCCACAGGACCTACACGGGATAACATATAACAAACAATAAACCCGGGTAAAACAACTTCGGGATAATGTGACCGATAGCCGCGTGCTACAGAGTTCCGCGGTCGTCATTCTTACCGGAACGCATTTAGCGTTCGACGGCAGTTCCCCATACGTAGCCACCGGCTACGCTGCTCTGTAGTAAACATATACAAATGGAGTTAACGGCACACACGAGCAGTAAGCGACCAGTAGCCAGGAGCTACAAAGTTACGCGGCCGTTATTCTTACCGGGACACGTACTAAGTACGATGGTAGTCCCCCTTCCCCACGCAGCTACCAGTTTCGTAGCTCCGTAGTGAAACAAACAGAGTTTACGGCTCGTATAGCTTGTGTAGCACGCGAACTCCTCCGTATTCCATACATTCCGTATATTTTCAGCTATTCCAACAGGAACGCGTACTGAGTACGACTTTATTCCCTCATGCGTAGCCACTTACTCAGTGGCCCTGTGGTGAATAGAAGTATACTGAGGTAACGACTTATGTAACAGATGTAGTACGTTAAAGCTAACGTACACCCAGACAGTTCTTTTGTACTGCTAGCTATTACGTTAGGGACACGTACCAGTACCAGTTGTCCCCTCGCGTAGCCACTAGCTTTATTGCTCCGTGGTGAACAGGCAAACTTGGCGGACGACTAGTGGAATTTACTTGTCACGTTGATGCCTTTGTAGACACATAACGACTCTATACTACTTAACGGAGACGCCTACTGAGTATGGCGTTAGTCCTCCCCCCTCCCCTCTCACCCCCCAATAGCCACGTGCTTCTCAGCTCCATGGTTAAGGGTGTGTAACAGAATTAAGGGCCCGTGTAGTATACACAGGACATCAACTCTTTCGTGATTTCTACCCCAGTGCTGGGGTCAACGACTCATACAGTTGACGTAGTATGTTAAACCCCCTGTCAACATTAACTCTATGAAGGATACTTTTCTTGACATAGGTGGCCTTTTGATAAACAACCCCACGATCGGGGTAGCTATTAAAACAACGGCACGTATAGTTTATTCTATACTTTAACACCTTCTTAAAGCAGTTCAACGCGGCTTGAGGTTTTATGTTTTATGGCCTGCTAGTTAACTACCCGTACAGACATACGGTATTAGTTTTCTCCACATCCGTAGCCATGGGCTCCGCAGTTCCAAGGTTGTAACTATACGCCATACGTTAACAAGTTTTCTAATCAACGGCATAGACAAGTTTAGCTGTTGATAGGAGTGGCCTAGAGCTACGCGGTTCCGCAACTGCTACAGTTGTTAGACACCGCTTTGGAGCCGTAGACATTGTCTTACGGATCCGCGGTTTTACGACCCAAACCCGTCTCACAGCTACATGGCCTTCCACGATTTGCAGCCCTTTTTTATGTTTTATATTAGCGGCCTGCCTTTTAATTCGCTAACCATTGGTTTAGTTCAGTAAAGTTTAAACAAACTTTGCTCAGGGTCAGCGGTCTTATCTACCACGTTGCTCCTCAATCACCGGGGCTCTACAGCTCCACTGTTGTACGAGGTTTTTTACAGAGTTAACGGCTCGTAAAGTGTACGACGTACGTTAACCCTCAGTTAGAATTAACTTAGCAGTGCTATTAGCCTGAATGACTCTTCCCGCTCAACGGCATTTCACCCCGGTGTTGAAGTCTACCCTCGGACTGAAGATGGTCTCATTCGGTACCTCCGCTTTACACGTTTAGTCGGTGGCTAACCCCTTTGGTGGTGGTGCGGACGCTCCCACCTGTTGTGAGGAATGAATTTTCCACCCATCAGACTTTCACTGTCAGTGCCGACGGATGCGTCTTGATTGAGGTAGGGGCACATTTCATGTGACCCTCTATGACAGAAACTTGGACGGGTACTTGGCCTTTTTCACAGGCAGAATGCCGGGCATTTTTTACCTTTTACCGCTAGTGCTGAAAAAGGTAGTTCAGATTCGCGCCGACTTTACACCACTACTATGGTCTCCTTTTCAGACAGATAGGAACGGACTCCAAGAGTTTCTGAAATCCTTCCTCTCGTCTCGGCGCAGGACGAACTAGGCCAACCTTAAGGCCACTTACCTCGGACTACGAGAACACGATCACAATCGTCTTGCTTCAGTGGAACCCCCACAGGATGGGCGTGCTTCCCATAGGTGACCAGAGCGATCAGGAACTTATTCGGTCTCCCAGACGTAGGTCTGTTCGCATCCGTGGACGATCACAAGCTATCAATTCTTTGCGTCCTCTCTCCTGACCCACGGGTTTCAGGGTCGACCCATTTATTTTCAAAAGAACTCACTATGTGAGTCACATTTTCCGCCTTTTACGCCAGTACCGAATATGCTAAGCAAGGCGACGTACGACCGATAGCGCCCATTTTGCCTGGCCAACTGAGATTCCCTCAGCTGCACAAGACCTTGCAGGCTTCCCGTACGAGCCCAGCTAGCTAGAGACGACTTTTGTTTTTCCGAGCTCCGGCAAACTGCATCTTAGTCCCAGAGCACTTCGTTTGACGGTGTGGCCTTAGTCCGCCCATTTTGGATGGGGGACCTATCTCAAACTTGGTTCAGTCACAGGCTCTGTGATAGCTTGCAGCCATCCACCGAGGTTTTTCAGTTGGGTATACGGTCTTTGACTCGCGACCACTGTGAAGTTACACAGAGATCTCATCATACTGTGTCACGAGACATTTTCTTCCGATGGATCGTCCAGTAGCTTTCTCTTAAAGTAGTCGACACTGTTCATGGAATGGTCGAGGTATGCACTCTGATTCGAAGCATAGCCCCTTTCACGGGATTTCTCATGCCGCCGTTCGGGAAAACGCTTATCGCTGTTTTTTCCCTGTTTTTGCCTGACTTACTCTGCGAAGTTCGTGTTACCCCGCTAACTTTTGCTCTTAAGCAGTTACGCGCTAACGAATTTTTCCTCGGTCCGGGATTTCTTCAATTCGTTTTAGCTAGTACACGCTTCGTTCCCAATCGTGTTTTACTAGCCAGCTCCGTCTCGTGGACGAACCCGGTGCGTTTCGTGGCGTTTTTGTAGACACTATTATGATATTCAGATCGTGTCTAAAACGCTCTTCCGGTTGGCATGTTTTCCGAGTTTCTAACTCAGATTCATGCGATATTTACCTCAGTTACTGTTAACGAATAGTGCCTTGTTCGGTTTGACTGTAACTAGAAGTGGTTTACTATGTTTTAGTACTTCCCACTCTGAGGTCTTTCATCTTTAAGAGGAGAAGGAATTTCGTCCTTTAAGCGGGATTTGATTGGTGAGAGTTTTAGTACCAGCCTTTAGAAAATTGTGTTGCGACCTGAACTCCCTTCTTCCTATCCTCGGTTGCAATCTGATTGCATATTTATGGCATGGAAGGAAAGGTATAACTTGAAGTAAATTTACCCCGCTAAGCGTAACGGGGATATTCACGAGAGTTATTATTACCTTTTATGCATCCCGCCCTCTTCCCCTCTCGTTTAGGTCTCGGTGGAATGTTAAGTGAGGGTTAGTGGAGGTTATATGGCGTTCAGGGCTGGCTGGTAACTACGTTTTTAAGGTGTGACCAGATTGCATATTTATAGCATGGAAGGTAAGTATAACTCTTGTAAATATCCCCGCAACGCTTAGCGGGATCAATTTGTTTACATACAGACAAATGGATATTGGAAAGGTGAAAAATAAAGGCGTTTTTGCGCAAGTAGTTGTGACTGGCTTTAAATATATTGGTGCAGATACTAAACATTGGATACAGTATGTTGCCAAGAACCCCATGAGGTTGATGGTGTGTGCTACCATCTTGCCATAAAATGAAAGAAATTGCATAGATTGGCATCTTAATTGGGGGCAGGGTGCAAATATTCCCAGGCGCCAAAACCCAGGGGCACCAAAAGTTTGTCCCCGGCCGTCGGTGGTGCTCGCTACGCCATTGGAAATCAAGCGATACGCATCAAATTATGAACTCATTAGCCCCCCACCACCAATATAACTCTCCGTCGCCCCTGATTAATGGAATTCAGGGCCATGTTAATTGGGGATAGGATAAAAATATTCCCCGGCACAGCAATTAAAGGGCGCCAAAACCCAGGGGCGCCAACATAGAAGTTTGTCCCCCGGCCCATCGGTAGTGCTTGCCATGCCTTTGTAAATCAAGTGATAAGCATTAACACATTTCCAATATATTCAAGATCCTACATAAGTCAGCTATGTATCTTTCAACGATACACACGGTACACAGCTTAAATTATAAAGAGAACCATATTTTTTTTTTATATCTTAGCTGTGCACTGATGACTGTGCCATCTAAAGAGATAAGTGCCAAGTCCTTTCAAGAGATATAATATGTTAATCATATATCAAAATATAAACTACATCAATTTTGCAGACCTCCATTTGATTACCATTGATATATTTCACAAATTCTAATATGGATTCTTCATAATAGCAATTAACTTGTGATGTGATGCAAAAGAAAATCAATGATGAGTAAGTATTTAATGTTATTTTTCTATTCCCAATTACTCCTAAACTCGTATGTAATATGATTGCCTTGTTTAAGCCAAATTTCATACAATACCCAATGCAATCCCATTATTTTGTATTGCTTCCTTTGATTATTATAAAAGACACATACTTCACCATATAATTTATAGGAAACACAACTGTCTATAAATATGTCTCATTTAAAATAACGAAATCCGTATATTATCATAATTAACTACATAAATAAAAACACATATAACCATCACTTATACTCCTAATATTCTGTTTTTTTCTATCTGAAATTCAGTCAATCACAAGCAAAATTATTTGGCACTTTTTCTTCCCCCTACTACCTGACTACAAGAAGAAGCGGGGGGAGGGAAAAAGGTACCAAGTATTTTGTCGCTGATTGTAAATTTACATTCCCATAATACCATTGTTATACTTCCAGTTTTGAAAGTTGTGTGCTACTACGGCCCCTACATTAAAGGATAAGTTAGGCATTCTGCACCATTCAGTCATTTCTGTAGGCGGTTAGAGGCGGTTTCTGGCAGTTAGAGTAAATGGATGAAGAAATTTCAAGAAATCACCTTCTTTTAATGAGACATTAAGTTTCATATATTATACAATTTCTGTGAAAATTACTCTAATAAGACTGTTAATTGGTTGTTATACATCATGGATTCATATTCAGTGTGGATTGGATATGCAAAATGTGTAATGATAACATAGAAAATATTTAAAAATAATTTTTACCCAGTAAAAATAACTTACTTATCAGTCAGATGTATCTAGTTGCAAGCAGCGGCGTAGCTAGGGCCATACGGGATGGGGGCAAGTGGGCGCGCAGGGCCATATGGTATATAGGTATTACATATTTTTTTACAGGCCCAGGCCCTTTTTAGGGGGTGAATGCCCCCTGCCCCATAGTTACGCCACTGGTTGCAAGTAAGTGAGGTTTTCTTATCATTTCTTTTTTACTAAGGTTTTAATAGTTTTTTATGGTTTAAAAAAAAAATTGTTAATGAAAGTTGTGAATCTTTTCATTTCTAGAAATGGTTCAATATTAAAGTACACTCTATACCATTTTGCTTCTTTTTGTTCCCTCCCTTATGCAAGATAAAAAACAATTCCCAAAGTACCAGTCACATTTTCAATGATAAACTTAGTTTTTAAGATTTACACATCAACAATTGTCTCCAGTTGATTATATATAAGACTGAATTTGCCTAAAGAATTATTGGGAAATAGTGCACAGACCTTTGTAGAAATGAGCTGTTTCCTCAAATTTGCGTAATTCTGTGATTATGCAATGTCTTTTTTGCTGTTGTGCTATTTTAACTCATTTATTCATGTACAATCATGATTAATAAAAGCAAAAAATACTGAGAGTAACACATCAACAATTTGTTTTGAAAACATTGCAAATGCTATTGTAAGATAATTTCTTATCCACATATAACAGTATAAAGCCAAGGTAAAATTGATCTTTCAAAGTTTGATCATTCAAATTGACTCAGTAGACATCAACAGAACTTGATTTCATGAAATTTACAAAAAAAAAGGTACCATTTTGTTCAGTCAAAGTCATTGTGACCAATTTTTCCAGTCTTTTCAAAAGAATGTTTTCGTAATGTAACATTAATGTATGGATGGAAATTAATGTATTGAATATTTGTTTTCTCTGTGCAGGTTCATGAAAAACGAGGCTTATGACACTAGTATGTAGAATTACACCTCAGCTTTTAGGTGTACAATGTATTCACTCAATCAATTTGGTGAAGCTATTATTACCATGAAGAAAATGGAGTTCTGAAGCAGTTGCATATTTTATCATAGGGTAACAGTCTATTTGTTTCTTATTGTAAAAGAAAATGAAATTGTTTGTACTTGTAAAGAAAAACAGAAACCACGATTAAGTATGTTTTCATTAGTTTGTGGACATTTTTCATACTTCTGTGATTTGTTTGAGGGCTAAGCAGGACAGGAGAAAGTAGAGGGCCATCATGATTCGGGAACAACACCCGCTATAAGCAAGTGATTTGTTTGACATTTAACATATCTATTCAAAGAGAAAGAAGTTATTGAAAGTTTTAAGTCTATGTGGATATGCTTCCTAGAAATCATGAAAATCACCATACATCTATAAGGTTTTATTCAGGGGCGTAAATACCGGGGTATTTTCGGTAAAGCTGTTGGTAAAATTGAAACTGTCCGTAAAATTAAAGACCTGTCGGTAAATCAAGGTCCACATTGGTAAAACTTCCATCAAAGACGATGAACACTTTACCAAACAGATGGGAAAAATAAATTTCATGGCACTCGTTGTGCGATTTTGGACCAATGACCTTTTTATTGCGTTTCCTAAAAATTGTTGACGTTATGGGGGCCCTGAATGTGGAATATATTTGTATCGGTAGTGTCAAATTCTTTTGTCGATAATTTGTAATTGTACACCCCCTTTCCCACCTCCACTCCCCCAATCAAAAGGGTCGACTGATGCCACTAATTGTATTGCTATGTCATGAAGAAAAGATATGATCAAAATTGTATAAATCACATATATAACATTTTCATGCAGTGTTTGGTTCAGATGTGATAGCATCAGGTTTTTATCCAGTTGTGTATTTAAGAGAGTATTTCAAACGTTTATCATCATTTTAGCCTTACAGTATGATATATCATTGTAAATATATTGAAGTTTTAAAGGTCTGCTGACATGTAGTAATTTTGGTACCAAGTGATGTATTGTTTTTATTTTTTGGAACACCATTCTAATATATATATATATATATATATATATATATATATATATATATATATATATATATATATATATATATATATATATATATATATATATATATATATATATATATATATATATATATATATATATATATATATATATATATATATATATATATATATATATATATGTATATATATATATATATATATATATATATATATATATATATATATATATATATATATATATATATATATATATATATATATATATATATATATATATATATATATATATATATATATATATATATATATATATATATATATATATATATATATATATATAATATATATATATATATATATATATATATATATATATATATATATATATATATATATATATATATATATATATATATATATATATATATATATATATATATATATATATATTTAAATATATATATATATATATATATATATATATATATATTTATATATATATATATATATATATATATATATATATATATATATATAAGATGTTGTATAAAAATGATATTTTTAAGCTATGTTTTCTTTTTACTCATTTGGTGATTTTCAACTTTATATCATGTAACTCATACTATTACATGTTGCGCAGTATGTTCTTATTTTTGATCCTTCTGCGCTACAGCTGTCAACATCACAGATTTAATAACAGCTAATGCTGTTTATGCACAGAGCACATTCGAGATCAAAAGTTTTTTTGAGTATGCTATTCAGGCTTTGAGTCCCTTTTATGAGAAGGATAAGTTCATTTTGGAGCAGGTTCAGAAAAGAGCCACTATACTTATTCCCGAAGTAAGGAATCTCTCTGATGAATCTAGGTTGCGAATTCTAGGTTTTACCATGCTTGAGTTGAGAAGAGTATGTGGTGATATGATTCAGGTTTTTAATTTCCTATATGGTAGTGATGTTTTGACTTCCTATAATTTCTTGCATGTTTCAGCTAATCCTCATGTGACTCGTGGTAACAGTTTGAACTTGACCAAAGAGTTCTCATGGATAGATATTTGGTGTTTCAGCTTTTCGCAAAGAGTTGTTAATGAGTGGAATGGTTTGCCTGAGTGGGTAGTTAGCTCTAATTCTGTTCACAATTTCAAAAGTAAACATTGATAAGTTCTTTACTAACTCTGGGCGTCTTTGATTCTTTTTTTTTTTTTATTTGTGGTGGTGGTAGCTTGGGTTTTTTATGGGGTGACTCACCCTTCTTAGCCTGTCATCTTGTGATGGTAAATTTTACCCTTTTGGGATTAAATGTTGAAGGAAGGAAGGTCTTCATGTATTCAGTGTGTACCAGCCATTTATTTTAAGCTAACTTGTTAATGAAGTATTCATTGTGTACCAGCCATCTATTTTAAGCTAACTTGTTGATAGATGCCAGCAGATCTTCAATAACTTCACATAGAATAACAAAATTATACATTGTATATTAAGTACCAAGAGTAAAAGTGCAAAAAATATATTGTTGTTAATATTGAAAAGATGTTTGGTGTGATTTCCTAATTCATAATCTTTTGTTTTTTTCAAGTTTGATGAATGTACATGAGGCCAATAATATACCAAAGTAGGTAAATAAGAGTTTATAACTCACACAGTGTTCCAGAACTTGTGAGATCATTGTATGTCAGCTTAAATCAGAAGTTGGCAGTGTCTTACAATCTAATGAGATTGATTATTTCTTGAAAAAATTGAATTAAGAAAAAGAAGTAAATAGTTCATCCCATCTTCTTTCGTAAACTTGAACATATCAGGAAAGAGGTGAACATGATCGATTAAGATATATCCAGTTCATTACATAGTAGTAAGAGGCGGCTATACAGACCCGGACCAATCAGAAGCCAGCATTGGTATTACGTGGCTTCTGATTGGTCCGGGTCTGTATAACCGCCTCTGAGATTTTTTCCTCTGGGTCATCGGATTGCCGTCACAGTATATTCTCGACGACGGAGCTTCTGATTGGTCACTACCTGTTTAGTGGCCCCTGAGATTTTCCAGGTCATCGGATTGCCGTCACAAGATATTATTGATTGTTCTGCAGAGTCCTTTTAACGAGGTGTATAGTTCATGTGCAATGCTGGCTTCTGATTGGTCGGGGCCCGTCTGTATAGTGGCCTCTGAGATTGTTATCTTCTGGGTCATCGGATTGCGTCACAACTTATTCTCGATTGTTCCGCAGAGTCCTTTTAACTGAGTGTATATTTTTTTCTTCCATTTAATACTGTTGTCATATATGGTCATCACACCACTATTAATTGACAAATCTGATTGGTCAAAAAAATTACGCATGTAATGGGCCAATACTTTGTTCCCCAAAGTCCTTTTAACGAAGTGTATAGCTTTTCCTGACTGGGTGTGTCAGGTGGGAGTATCATGGTATCTTGGAGTATGACGTAATAACAAACATGATTGCTAGGGTAATCCTGTACATTTAATCTGGATAAAATCTTGCACCGTGCCAAAGCACTACTTAAACCCGATTTCGCCCGAGTTATATTGTTCTATGCGAGGTTGACAAAAATACAGTCGTTACCCCCATCTAACATCATGCAACTCTAGCGTATAAAGAGTAAACAAGGTGTGTTTTCTTCCTTGTGAATGTTGGCGTGTACATTCTCCACAATCATCCTAGGATAATTTCAAGCAATTCATAAACCAATCTATCAATTCACATGTTATTGCCAGCCATCAACTTTAAAAAAAACAAAAAAAAACCTGGAACACACATACCATATTCAAATCCCAAAGTAATTACAGTGGCATATATATATATATGAGCAAGACACTAATGAATAACGCAACCCCGTATTTTCGGGCCTTAAGATCAGGCTCATAATTCCACCACCCCTGCTGTTCCCCTAAACAACGATTGGCCTCTCCTGTTTCTCTCTCTATAGTGAGTCATGGTAATCAAAACACGCAGTATGCACACAATGTAGTAGTAATACACCACAGTAAGTATAACACGAAATGTCAACACATTATAATTGATATAACTCAATATATAATAACACGTTGTGGTTCTTAGTGTAGCTGACGAATGCTAACAAATGATAAAACTGTACATGAAATAATTTACAAGCCATTAACATTATCTATCGATAACCAGCCCAAAGGCTGGCTCGATTTACATGTCAGATACATTAAGTTTGATTTCAAATGATTATATTTTGAAATGGCCACTGGCAACCTCAGCCAACCAAGGAAAAGTGAATGACTAATACCCTGCGCCCGGTACCATGATGCCACTTAAAGTTATACTTAGAGTTACGAATGAGAGAAAAAAAAAAAAAGAAGAAAAAAATCAAGAACCCAAAGTGACTCGCACCAGAGCCTGGGGCAAGAATAAATAAGTCGAGTGAAACAAATGATAAAGCCCCAAATAAAACAAAATAAACAATTCATAGTCAAGGCTAAGCGGTCATCAACAAAATAATATTCGAAGATACTTGAGTAGTGTCATAGGTAGTTAATAGTAAACTGACGAGTAAACTTATGAGAATACAAAATATAGATGTAAATAAATAAATAGGGAGTAAAACATAGAAGCATACAAATGCTCCTGCCTCCCAGGTATAACAATACAGTACAGATGAAATCTAACGAGTATGCTAGGTGGTATGCTAAGGGGATTTAAATAGGTCAGTGTCTAGAGTTAGTTACAGTACGAGGTCCGTAATGTGTCTTTGAAGGTCGGCTTAAATAATGGTTAGGTATTTCGCTTTAGTGACGTTAGAGTCTGTGTGGTATGTACTAAAAATAGATAAACGTAGTAAAACAGTTGGAGGTGCTTATTTGTCTATACATTTACAGATACAATGGATATGTATAGACAAACAAACGGTATGTAGCAGGAGTGTTAAGGAACTCTGCCAAGTCTAATTAATGGGGTCATATGTGTAAAGTCAGTCGTTAGATACAACTAAATCTTCAACCCGCTTTTAAATGTTCAGTCTTGAATGACATTCAATACTGTTGCCATATGGTCATCACACCACTATTAATCAAGTTGACCAATCTGATTGATTCAAAATGACATAATTCTGTTACGTATGTAATAGACCAATACCATTATTTAATATTAGTATTTCATCCCTTACCCCATATAATGCCATGGTAACATACATCAAGGACATCTAAACAAAGGATCTATATTGATCTATTATTGAATAAACAAACATGGATTATGAACGTGTTTTCTTATCATTTCGCCATGCATAATCATTGATCGGTCTTTTCTTGACCGCCCAAACAGTCCTCATCTTATCAGATAATTTTACCCATTATCATATAATCAAACTTTTTATATCTTGAATATCTTGTGACGCAATCTGATGACCCAGAAGAAAAAAAAATCTCAAAGGCCACTTTACAGACAGGCCCCGACCAATCAGAAGCCAGCATTGCACATGAAATATACACCTCGTTAAAAGGACTCTGCAGAACAACCAAAAATATCTTGTGGCGGCATCCGATAACCTGGAAAATCTTAGGGGCCGCTATACAGGTAGTAACCAATCAGAATCTCCGTCGTTGAGAATATCTTGTGACGCAATCTGATGACCCAGATGAACAATCTCAGGGAACGCTATACAGGTAGTGACCAATCAGAAGTTTCGTCGTCGAGAATTTCTTGTTACGCAATCCGATGACCCAGATGAAAAAAATCTCTGGGGCCGCTATACAGGTAGTGACCAATCAGAAGCTCCGTTGCCGAGAATATCTTGTGACGCAACCTGATGACCAGAAGGAAAATCCCAGGGGCCACAATACAGACCCCGACCAATCAGAAGCTCCGTCATCGAGAATATACTGTGACGGCAATCCGATGACCCAGAGGAAAAAATCTCAGAGGCGGTTATACAGACCCGGACCAATCAGAAGCCACGTCTACCAATGCTGGCATCTGATTGGTCCGGGTCTGTATAGCCGCCTCTTACTACTGGGGTGGCATCCTATGGGTTCGTGATCTACGTAACGTGGGGCGCAATTTGGTTAAATTACCCCCCCAAAACATCACATTTTTAACAAATGTTTTCTTCCCGTGAGACAGGAGACTATTAAACCTTTTATATTATTACTTTAATATTTTATATTAAAGTTTAATTAGCTACCTCTAATTAGCTGTATCCGTAAGGCAATGATTATGTGCACACTAAGTCAATGAGACATAAAAAACGACAAACAGGGACAGGGGTGGCATCCTATAGGTTCGGGGTCATGTTCCTCCGTGATGGGATTGGTCAATAGGGGGGTGACCAGGCTTTTCAAAAATGTCAAACAATTTGGGATCGGATCTATCCAAGTAGACTCAATCAGCCGTTTTTGCAGAGGAACAAAGTCTTAGATATTCGGAGCGATCTACGTAATGTGGGGCGCAATTTGGTTGAATTACGCCCACAAATAACAAGTTTTTCACGATTTTTTTCCCAGGGGACAAGGGACTATTAGACCTGTCGTTTGATAGGCGAAATCTTATATTAAATTTTAATTAGCTACCTCTAATTAGCTGTACCCGTCAGGCAATAATTATGTTCGCACTAAGTCAAAGAGACTTAAAAAAGTCAAATAGGGAGCGGGGGAAGGCATCCTTTGGGTTCGGTACAATTTTCCTCCGTGACGGGTTTGTTCAATAGGGGGGTGACCAGGCTTCTTAAAAATGTCAACAAATTTGGGATCGGATCTATTCAAGTAGACTCAATCAGTCGTTTTTGCAGAGGAACAAAGTCTGAGAATTTCAGAGCAATCTACGTAACGTGGGGCGCAATTTGGTTGAATTACGCACAGAAATATCAAATTTGTGATGAATGTTTTTTTCCGGAGAGACAGGGGACTATTAGACCTTTCGTTGGATATGCGAAATCTTATATGAAATTTTAATTAGCTACCTCTAATTAGCTGTACCCGTAAGGCAATAATTATGTGCACACTAAGTCAATGAGACTTAAAAACGTCAAACAGGGAGAGGGGTGGCATCCTATGAGTTCGGAACCATTTCCCTCCGTAATGAGTCTGTTCCAGAGAAAGGTGACCAGGTTTTTCAAAAATGTAAAAAAAATCGGGATCGAATCTATTCCAGTAGACTCAATCAGCCGGTTTTTACAATTGAACAAAGTCTGAGAGTTTCGGAGTGATCTACGTAACGTGGGGCGCAGTTTTGTTAAATTACGCACAGAAACATCAAATTTGTCATGAATGTTTTTTCCGGAGAGACAGGGACCTATTAGACCTTTCGTTGGATATGCGAAATCTTATATGAAATTTTAATTAGCTACCTCTAATTAGCTGTACCCGTAAGGCAATAATTATGTGCACACTAAGTCAATGAGACTTAAAAACGTCAAACAGGGAGAGGGGTGGCATCCAATGGGTTCCGAACAATTTTTCTCCGTGACGAGTCTGTTCTATAAAAAGGTGACCAGGCTTTCCAAAAATGTCAAAAAGTTCGGGATCGGATCTTTTCAAGTAGACTCAATCAGTTGTTTTTACAGAGGAACAAAGTCTGAGAATTTTGGTGTGATCTACGTAGCGTGGGGCGCAATTTGGTTAAATTACGCCCAGAAATATCAATTTTTTTACTAATTTGTTTTCTCTGAGGGACAGGGGATTAATAGACGTATCGTTTGATAGGCGAAATTTTATACTAAAGTTTAATTAGCTACCTCTAATTAGCTGTACCTGTAAGGCAATAATTATGTGCACACTAAGTCAATGAGACTTAAAAACGTCAAACAGGGAGAGGGGTGGCATCCAATGGGTTCAAAACCATTTTCCTACATGACAGTTTTGTTCAATAGGGGGGTGACCAGGCTTTTAAAAAATGTGTCAAAAAATTTGGGATCGGATCTATTCAAATAGACTCAATCAGCCGTTTTTACAGAGAAACACAGTATGAGAATTTCGGGGTGATCTACATAACGTGGGGCACAATTTGGTTGAATTACGCACAGAAATATCAAATTTGTCATAAATGTTTTTTCCGGAGAGACAGGGGACTATTAGACCTTTCGTTGGATATGCGAAATCTCATATGAAATTTTAATTAGCTACCTCTAATTAGCTGTACCCGTAAGGCAATAATTGTATGCACACTAAGTCAATGAGACTTAAAAACGTCAAACAGGAAGAGGGGTGGCATCCAATGGGTTCGGGACCATTTTCCTCCGTGACGAATCTGTTCCATAGGAAGGTGACCAGGTTGTTTAAAAATGTCAAAAAAATCGGAATCGTATCTATTCAAGTAGACCCAATCAGCTGTTTTTACAGAGGAACAAAGTCTGAGAATTTTGAAGTGATCTACGTTTCATGGGGCGCAAATTGGTTGAATTACGCCCAAAAATATTAAATTTTTCACTAATTTGTTTTCTCCGAGGGACAGGGGACTAATAGACGTATCGTTTGATATGCGATACTTTATACTAAATTTTGATTAGCTACCTCTAATTAGCTGTACCCGTAAGGCCATAATTATGTGCACACTAAGTCAATAAGACTTGAAAACGTCAAACAGGGAGGAGGGTGGCATCCTATGGGTTCCAGACCATTTTCTTACGTGATGCATTTTTTCAATAGGAGGGTGACCAGGCTTTTCAAAAATGTCAAAAAATTCGGGATTGGATCTATTCAAGTAGACGCAGTCAGCCGTTTTTGCAGAGGAACAAAGTCTTATAATTTCGGAGTGATATACGTAACGTGGGGCGCAGTTTGGTTGAAGTACGCCCAGAAATATCAAATTTTTCACGAATTTGTTTTCTCCGAGGTACAGGGGACTATTAGACCTATCGTTTGATATGCGAAATTTTATACTAAATTTTAATTAGCTACCTCTAATTAGCTGTACCCGTAAGGCAATAATTATGTGCACACTAAGTCAAAGACACTTAAAAACGTCAAACAGGGAGAGGGGTGGCATCCTATGGGTTCGGGACCATTTTCCTCCGTGACGAGTCTGTTTCATAGGAAGTTGAACAGGTTTTTCAAAAATGTAAAAAAATTCGGGATCGGATTTATTCAAGTAGACTCAATTAGCCGTTTTTGCAGAGGAACAAAGTCTGAGAATTTCAGAGTGATCTACGTAACGTGGGGCGCAATTGGTTGAATTACTCCCAGAAATATCAAATTTTTCACAAATTTGTTTCCTCCAAAGAACAGGGGACTAATAGACGTATCGTTTGATATGCGATACTTTATACTAAATTTTGATTAGCTACCTCTAATTAGCTGTACCCGTAAGGCCATAATTATGTGCACACTAAGTCAATAAGACTTGAAAACGTCAAACAGGGAGAGGGATGGCATCCTGTGGGTACGGGATCATTTTCCTCCGTGACGAGTCTGTTCCATAGGAAATTGACCAGGTTTTTTAAAAATGTCAAAAAATTCGGGATCGGATCTATTCAAGTAGACTCAATTAGCCGTTTTTACATAGGAACAAAGTCTGAGAATTTCGGAGTGATCTACGTAACGTGGGGCGCAATTTGGTTGAATTACGCCCAGAAATATCACAAATTTCACGAATTTGTTTTCTCCGAGAAACAGGGGACTAATAGACGTATCGTTTGATATGCGATACTTTATACTGAATTTTGATTAGCTACCTCTAATTAGCTGTACCCGTAAGTCAATACATATGTGCACACTAAGTCAATGAGACTTAAAAACGTCAAACAGGGCGGCGGGTGGCATCCTATGGGTTCCGGACCATTTTTTTCTGTGATGGATTTGTTCAATAGAAGGCTGACCAGGCTTTTCAAAAATGCCAACAAATTCGTGATTAGATCTATTCAAGTAGACTCAATCTGCCGTTTTTGCAGAGGAACAAAGTTTTAGAATTTCGGAGTGATCTACGTAACATCGGGCGCAGTTTGGTTGAATTACGCCCAGAAATATTAAATTTGTCACGAATTTCTTTTCCTTGAATGACAGGGGACTATTAGACCTTTCGCTTGATATGCGAAACTTTATACTAAATTTAAATTAGCTACCTCTAATTAGCTGTACCCGTAAGGCAATAATTATGTGCACACTAAGTCAATAAGACTTGAAAACGTCAAACAGGGAGAGGGGTGGCATCCTATGGTTTCGGGACCATTTTCCTCCGGGATGGTTTGTTCAATAGAGGGTGACCAGGCTTTTTAAAAATGTCATGATATTCGGGATTGGATCTATTCAAGTAGACTCAATCAGCCGTTTTTGCAGAGGAACAAAGTCTTAAAATTTCGGAGTGATCTACGTAACGTGGGGCGCATTTTGCTTGAATTACGCCCAGAAATATGAAATTTTTGACAAATTTGTTTTCTCCGAGGGACAGGGGACTATTAGACCTTTCGCTTGATATGCGAAACTTTATACTAAATTCTAATTAGCTACCTCTAATTAGCTGTATCAATAAGGCAATAATTATGGGCACACTAAGTCAATGAGACTTAAACCCGTCAAAAAGGGAGAGGGGTGGCATCCAATGTGTTCAAAACCATTTTCCTACGTGACGGTTTTGTTCAATAGGGGGCGACCAGGCTTTTCAAAAATGTTAAAAAAATCGGGATCGGATCTATTCAAATAGACTCAATCAGCTGTTTTTGCAGAGGAACAAAGTCTGAGAATTTCGGAATGATTTACGTAAAGTGGGGCGCAATTTGGTTGAATCACAACTTATAACAACACATTTTTCGAAAATTTTATGTGCTCGGGAGACAGAGGACTAGTAGACCTTTCGTTTGATATGCGAAAATGTATGTTAAATTGTAATTAGCTACCTTACATTAGCTGTATCCGTAAGGCAATAATTATGTGCACACTAAGTCAATGAGACTTAAAAACGTCAAAAAGGGAGAGGGGTGGCATCCAATGGGTTCAAAACCATTTCCCTCCGTGACGGTTTTGTTCAATAGGGGGGTGACCAGGCTTTTCAAAAATGTCAAAAAATTCGGGATCGGATTTATTCAAGTAGACTCAGTCAGCCGTTTTGCTACCTCTAATTAGCTGTATCCGTAAGGCAATAATTATGTGCACACTAAGTCAATGAGACCTAAAAACTTCAAAAAGGGAGAGGGGTGGCATCCAATGGGTTCAAAACCATTTTCCTCCGTGACGATTTTGTTCAATAGGGGGGTGACCAGGCTTTTCAAAAATGTCAAAAAATTCGGGATCGGATCTATTCAAGTAGACTCAACCAGCCGTTTTGGCAGAGGAACAAAGTCTGAGAATTTCGGAATGATTTACGTAAAGTGGGGCGCAATTTGGTTGAATCAAGCCTTATAACAGGACATTTTTTTTGAAATTTTTATGTACTCGGGAGACAGAGGACTAGTAGACTTTTTGTTTGATATGCGAAAATGTATATTAAATTGTAATTAGCTACCTCTAATTAGCTGTATCCGTAAGGCAATAATTATGTGCACACTAAGTCAATGAGACTTAAAAACGTAAAAAAGGGAGAGGGGTAGCATCAAATGGGTTCAAAACCATTTTCCCTCCGTGATGGTTTTGTTTAATAGGGAGGTGATCAGGCTTTTCAAAAATGTCAACAAATTTGGGATCGGATTTATCAGCCGTTTTTTCAAAGTCTGAGAAGACTCAATCAGCCGCCTTATAACAACACATTTTTCCACAAAACCATTTTTTTGCAGCTTTAAAAGTCAAACAAAGTCTGAGAATTTCAGAATGATTATTACGTAAATGAGTCAAAAAGGGGGATCCAATGGGTTCAAAACCATTTTCCTCCGTGACGGTTTTGTTCAAGGCTTTTGGGATCGGATCTTTGAATCAATCGCCTTATAACAAAGTCTAAGAATTTCAGAATGATTTCCATGGTTGAATCACGCCTTATAACAAAACATTTTTCGAAAATTTTTTTCGGGAGACAGAGGACTAGTAGACTTTTTGTTTGATTTTCGAAAATGTATATTAAATTGGCTCTTTCCGAAAGGCAATATTTAAAGACTTGTCAAAAAATTCGGTTTTGTTCAATAGGGGATGACCAGGCTTTTTAGAAATGTCAACAAATTCAAGACTCAGTCAGCCGTTTTGCTACCACTAATTAGCTGTATCCGTAAGGCAATAATTATGTGCACACTAAGTCAATGAGACTTAAAAACTTCAAAAAGGGAGAGGGATCCAATGGGTTCAAAACCATTTTCCTCCGTGACGGTTTTGTTCAATAGGGGGGTGACCAGGCTTTTAAAAAATGTCAAAAAAATCGGGATCGGATCTATTCAAGTAGATCCAATCAGCCGTTTTTGCAGAGAAACAAAGTCTAAGAATTTCAGAATGATTTACGTAAAGTGGGGCGCAATATGGTTGAATCACGCCTTATAACAAAACATTTTTCGAAAATTTTGTGTGCTCGGGAGACAGAGGACTAGTAGACTTTTTGTTTGATTTTCGAAAATGTATATTAAATTGTAATTAGTTACCTCTAATTAGCTGTATCCGAAAGGCAATATTTATGTGCACACTAAGTCAATGAGACTTAAAAACGTCAAAAAGGGAGAGGGGTGGCATCCAATGGGTTCAAAACCATTTTCCTACGTGACGGTTTTGTTCAATAGGGGGATGACCAGGCTTTTTAGAAATGTCAACAAATTCAAGATCGGATTTATTCAAGTAGACTCAGTTAGCCGTTTTGCTACCTCTAATTAGCTGTATCCGTAAGGCAATAATTATGTGCACGCTAAGTCAATGAGACTTACAAACGTCAAAAAGGGAGAGGGGTGGCATCCAATGGGTTCAAAACCATTTTCCTCCGTGACGGTTTTGTTTAATAGGGGGGTGACCAGGCTTTTCAAAAATGTCAAAAAATTTGGGATCGGAAGTATTCAAATAGACTCAATCAGCCGTTTTTGCAGCGGAAGAAAATCTGAGAGTTTCGGAATGATTTACGTAAAGTGGGGCGCAATTTGGTTGAATCACGCCTTATAACCACACATTTTTTGGAAATTTTATGTGCTCGGTAGACAGAGGACTAGTAGGCCTTTCGTTTGATATGCGAAAATGTATGTCAAATTGTAATTAGCTACCTCTAAGTAGCTGTATCCGTAAGGCAATAATTATGTGCACACTAAGTCAATGAGACTTAAAAACGTCAAAAAGGGAGAGAGGTGGCATCCAATGGGTTCAAAACCATTTTCCTCCGTGACGGTTTTGTTCAATAGGGGGATGACCAGGCTTTTTAGAAATGTCAACAAATTCAAGATCGGATTTATTCAAGTAGACTCAGTTAGCCGTTTTGCTACCTCTAATTAGCTGTATCCGTAAGGCAATAATTATGTGCACGCTAAGTCAATGAGACTTACAAACGTCAAAAAGGGAGAGGGGTGGCATCCAATGGGTTCAAAACCATTTTCCTCCGTGACGGTTTTGTTTAATAGGGGGGTGACCAGGCTTTTCAAAAATATCAACAAATTCAGGATCGGATTTATTCAAGTAGACTCAGTCAGCCGTTTTGCTACCTCTAATTAGCTGTAAGGCAATAATTATGTGCACGCTAAGTCAATGAGACTTAAAAACGTCAAAAAGGGAGAGGGGTGGCATCCAATGGGTTCAAAAGCATTTCCCTCCGTGATGGTTTTGTTTAATACGGGGGTGACCAGGCTTTTCAAAAATGTCCAAAAATTTGGGATCGGATCTATTCAAATAGACTCAATCAGCCGTTTTTGCAGAGGAACAAAATCTGAGAATTTCGAAATGATTTACGTAAAGTGGGGCGCAATTTGGTTGAATCACGCCTTATAACAACACATTTTACGAAAATTTCATGGGCTCGGGAGACAGAGGACAAGCAGACCTTTCGTTTGATATGCGAAAATGTATGTTAAATTGTAATTAGCTACCTCTAAGTAGCTGTATCCGTAAGGCAATAATTATGCGTACACTAAGTCAATGAGACTTAAAAACGTCAAAAAGGGAGAGGGGTTGCGTCCAATGGGTTCAAAACCATTTTCCTCCGTGACGGTTTTGTTCAATAGAGGGGTGACCAGGCTTTTCAAAAATGTCCCAAAAATTTGGGATCGGATCTATTCAAGTAGACTCAACCAGCCGTTTTGGCAGAGGAACAAAGTCTGAGAATTTCGGAAAGATTTACATAAAGTGGGGTGCAACTTGGTTGAATCACGCCTTATAACAACACATTTTTCTAAAATGTTATGTGCTCGGGAGACAGAGGACTAGTAGACCTTTCGTTTGATATGCGAAAATGTAAGTTAGATTGTAATTAGCTACCTCTAATTAGCTGTATCCGTAAGGCAATAATTATGTGCACACTAAGTCAATGAGACTTAAAAACGTCAAAAAGGGAGAGGGGTGGCATCCAATGGGTTCAAAACCATTTTCCTACGTGACGGTTTTGTTCAATAGGGGGATGACCAGGCTTTTTAGAAATGTCAACAAATTTAAGATCGGATTTATTCAAGTAGACTCAGTTAGCCGTTTTGCTACCTCTAATTAGCTGTATCCGTAAGGCAATAATTATGTGCACGCTAAGTCAATGAGACTTACAAACGTCAAAAAGGGAGAGGGGTGGCATCCAATGGGCTCAAAACCATTTCCCTCCGTGACGGTTTTGTTTAATAGGGGGGACCAGGCTTTTCAAAAATGTCAACAAATTTGGGATCGGAAGTATTCAAATAGACTCAATCAGCCGTTTTTGCAGCGGAACAAAATCTGAGAGTTTCGGAATGATTTACGTTAAGTGGGGCGCAATTTGGTTGAATCACGCCTTATAACAACACATTTTTTGGAAATTTTATGTGCTCGGTAGACAGAGGACTAGTAGGCCTTTCGTTTGATATGCGAAAATGCATGTTAAATTGTAATTAGCTACCTCTAAGTAGCTGTATCCGTAAGGCAATTATTATGTGCACACTAAGTCAATGAGACTTAAAAACGTCAAAAAGGGAGAGAGGTGGCATCCAATGGGTTCAAAACCATTTTCCTCCGTGACGGTTTTGTTCAATAGGGGGGTGACCAGGCTTTTCAAAAATGTCAACAAATTCAGGATCGGATTTATTCAAGTAGACTCAGTCAGCCGTTTTGCTACCTCTAATTAGCTGTAAGGCAATAATTATGTGCACGCTAAGTCAATGAGACTTAAAAACGTCAAAAAGGGAGAGGGGTGGCATCCAATGGGTTCAAAAGCATTTTCCTCCGTGACGGTTTTGTTCAATAGGGAGGTGACCAGGCTTTTCAAAAATGTCCAAAAATTTGGGATCGGATCTATTCGAATAGACTCAATCAGCCGTTTTTGCAGAGGAACAAAATCTGAGAATTTCGAAATGATTTACGTAAAGTGGGGCGCAATTTGGTTGAATCACGCCTTATAACAACACATTTTATGAAAATTTCATGGGCTCGGGAGACAGAGGACTAGTAGACCTTTTCGTTTGATATGCGAAAATGTATGTTAAATTGTAATTAGCTACCTTTAAGTAGCTGTATCCGTAAGGCAATAATTATGCGTACACTAAGTCAATGAGACTTACAAACGTCAAAAAGGGAGAGGGGTGGCATCCAATGGGTTCAAAACCATTTCCCTCCGTGACGGTTTTGTTTAATAGGGGAGTGACCAGGCTTTTCAAAAATGTCAAAAAATTTGGGATCGGAAGTATTCAAATAGACTCAATCAGCCGTTTTTGCAGCGGAACAAAATCTGAGAGTTTCGGAATGATTTACGTTAAGTGGGGCGCAATTTGGTTGAATCACGCCTTATAACAACACATTTTTTGGAAATTTGATGTGCTCGGTAGACAGAGGACTAGTAGGCCTTTCGTTTGATATGCGAAAATGCATGTTAAATTGTAATTAGCTACCTCTAAGTAGCTGTATCCGTAAGGCAATTATTATGTGCACACTAAGTCAATGAGACTTAAAAACGTCAAAAAGGGAGAGAGGTGGCATCCAATGGGTTCAAAACCATTTTCCTACGTGACGGTTTTGTTCAATAGGGGGGTGACCAGGCTTTTCAAAAATGTCAACAAATTCAGGATCGGATTTATTCAAGTAGACTCAGTCAGCCGTTTTGCTACCTCTAATTAGCTGTATCCGTAAGGCAATAATTATGTGCACGCTAAGTCAATGAGACTTAAAAACGTCAAAAAGGGAGAGGGGTGGCATCCAATGGGTTCCAAAAGCATTTTCCTCCGTGACGGTTTTGTTCAATAGGGGGTGACCAGGCTTTTTAAAAATGTCCAAAAATTTGGGATCGGATATATTCAAATAGACTCAATCAGCTGTTTTTGCAGAGGAACAAAATCTGAGAATTTCGGAATGATTTACGTAAAGTGGGGCGCAATTTGGTTGAATCACGCCTTATAACAACACATTTTTCGAAAATTGTATGTGCTCGGGAGACAGAGGACTAGTAAACCTTTCGTTTGATATGCGAAAATGTATGTTAAATTGTAATTAGCTACCTCTAATTAGCTGTATCCGTAAGGCAATAATTATGTGCACACTAAGTCAATGAGACTTAAAAACGTCAAAAAGGGAGAGGGGTGGCATCCAATGGGTCCAAAACCCTTTTCCTACTTGACAGTTTTGTTCAATAGGGGGGTGACCAGGCTTTTTAAAAATGTCAACAAATTCAGGATCGGATTTGTTCAAGTAGACTCAGTTAGCCGTTTTGCTACCTCTAATTAGCTGTATCCGTAAGACATTGATTATGTGCACGCTAAGTCAATGAGACTTAAAAACGTCAAAAAAGGAGAGGGGTGGCATCCAATGGGTTCAAAACCATTTCCCTCCGTGATGGTTTTGTTCAATAGGGGTGACCAGGCTTTTGCAAAAATGTCAAAAATTTGGGATCGGATTTATTCAAATAGACTCAATCAGCCGTTTTGCAGAGGAACAAAATCTGAGAATTTCGGAATGATTTACGTAAAGTGGGGCGCAATTTAGTTGAATCACGCCTTATAACAACACATTTTTCGAAAATTTTATGTGCTCGGGAGACAGAGACTAGTACACCTTTCGTTTGATATGCGAAAATGTATGTTAAATTGTAATTAGCTACCTCTAATTAGCTGTATCCGTAAGGCAATAATTATGTGCACACTAAGTCAATGAGACTTAAAAACGTCAAAAAGGGAGAGGGGTGGCATCCAATGGGTTCAAAACCATTTTCCTACGTGACAGTTTTGTTCAATAGGGGTGACCAGGCTTTTAAAAATGTCAAAAAATTCAGGATCGGATTTATTCAAGTAGACTCAGTCAGCCGTTTTGCTACCTCTAATTAGCTGTATCCGTAAGGCAATAATTATGTGCACGCTAAGTCAATGAGACTTAAAAACGTCAAAAAGGGAGAGGGTGGCATCCAATGGGTTCAAAACCATTTTCCTCCGTGATGGTTTTGTTCAATAGGGGTTGACCAGGCTTTTCAAAAATGTCAAAAATTTGGGATCGAATCTATTCAAATAGACTCAATCAGCCGTTTTTGCAGAGGAACAAAATCTGAGAATTTCGGAATGATTTACGTAAAGTGGGGCGTAATTTGGTTGAATCACGCCTTATAACAACACATTTTTCGAAAATGTTATGTGCTCGGGAGACAGAGGACTAGTAGACCTTTCGTTTGATATGCGAAAATGTATGTTATATTGTAATTAGCTACCTCTAATTAGCTGTATCCGTAAGGCAATAATTATGTGCACACTAAGTCAATGAGACTTAAAAACGTAAAAAAAAGGAGAGGGGTGGCATCCAATGGGTTCAAAACCATTTCCTCCGTGACAGTTTTTGTTCAATAGGGGTGACCAGGCTTTTAAAAATGTCAAAAAATTTCAGGATCGGATTTATTCAAGTAGACTCAGTCAGCCGTTTTGCTACCTTTAATTAGCTGTATCCGTAAGGCAATAATTATGTGCACGCTAAGTCAATGAGACTTAAAAACGTCAAAAAGGGAGAGGGTGGCATCAATGGGTTCAAAACCATTTTCCTCCGTGATGGTTTTGTTCAATAGGGGGTGACCAGGCTTTTCAAAAATGTCAAAAATTTGGGATCGGATCTATTCAAATAGACTCAATCAGCCGTTTTTGCAGAGGAACAAAATCTGAGAATTTCGGAATGATTTACGTAAAGTAGGGCGCAATTTGGTTGAATCCCGCCTATAACAACACTTTTTTCGAAAATGTTATGTGCTCGGAAGACAGAGGACTAGTAGACCTTTCGTTTGATATGCGAAAATGTATGTTAATTGTAATTAGCTACCTCTAATTAGCTGTATCCGTAAGGCAATAATTATGTGCACACTAAGTCAATGAGACTTAAAAACGTAAAAAAGGGAGAGGGTGGCATCAATGGGTTCAAAACCATTTTCCTACGTGACGGTTTTGTTCAATAGGGGGTGACCAGGCTTTTCAAAAATGTCAAAAATTCAGGATCGGATTTATTCAAGTAGACTCAGTCAGCCGTTTTGCTACCTCTAATTAGCTGTATCCGTAAGGCATTAATTATGTGCACGCTAAGTCAATGAGACTTAAAAACGTCAAAAAGGGAGAGGGGTGGCATCCAATGGGTTCAAAACCATTTTCCTCCGTGATGGTTTTGTTCAATAGGGGGTGACCAGGCTTTTAAAAATGTCAAAAATTTGGGATCGGATCTATTCAAATAGACTCAATCAGCGGTTTTTGCAGAGGAACAAAATCTGAGAATTTCGGAATGATTTACGTAAAGTGGGGCGCAATTTAGTTGAATCACGCCTTATAACATCACACATTTTTCGAAAATTTTATGTGCTCGGGAGACAGAGGACTAGTAGACCTTTCGTTTGATATGCGAAAATGTATGTTAATTGTAATTGGCTACCTCTAATTAGCTGTATCCGTAAGGCAATAATTATGTGCACACTAAGTCAATGAGACTTAAAAACGTCAAAAGGGAGAGAGGGTGGCATCAATGGGTTCAAAACCATTTTCCTACGTGACGGTTTTGTTTAATAGGGGGTAGACCAGGCTTTTCAAAAATGTCAAAAAATTCAGGATCGGATTTATTCAAGTAGACTCAGTCAGCCGTTTTGCTACCTCTATTTAGCTGTATCCGTAAAGCAATAATTATGTGCACGCTAAGTCAATGAGACTTAAAAACGTCAAAGAGGGAGAGGGGTGGCATCCAATGGGTTCAAAACCATTTCCCTCCGTGATGGTTGTGTTCAATAGGGGGGTGACCAGGCTTTGCAAAAATGTCCAAAAATTTGGGATCGGATCTATTCAAATAGACTCAATCAGCCGTTTTTGCAGAGGAACAAAATCTGAGAATTTCGGAATGATTTACGTAAAGTGGGGCGCAACTTGGTTGAATCACGCCTTATAACAACACACTTTTCGAAAATTTTATGTGCTCGGGAGACAGAAGACTAGTACACCTTTCGTTTAAAATGCGAAAATGTATGTTAAATTGTAATTAGCTACCTCTAATTAGCTGTAATTGTAAGGCAATAATTATGTGCACACTAAGTCAATGAGACTTAAAAACGTCAAAAAGGGAGAGGGGTGGCATCCAATGGGTTCAAAACCATTTCCCTACGTGACGGTTTTGTTCAATAGGGGGGTGACCAGGCTTTTTAAAAATGTCAAAAAATTCAGGATCGGATTTATTCAAGTAGACTCAGTCAGCCGTTTTGCTACCTCTAATTAGCTGTATCTGTAAGGCAATAATTATGTGCACGCTAAGTCAATTAGACCTAAAAACGTCAAAAAGGGAGAGGGGTGGCATCCAATAGGTTCAAAAGCATTTTCCTCCGTGATGGTTTTGTTCAATAGGGGGTTGACCAGGCTTTTCGAAAATGTTCAAAAATTTAAGATCGGATCTATTCAAATAGACTCAATCAGCTGTTTTTGCAGAGGAACAAAATCTGAGAATTTCGGAATGATTTACGTAAAGTGGGGCGCAATTTGGTTGAATCACGCCTTATAACAACACATTTTTCGAAAATGTTATGTGCTCGGCAATAATTATGTGTACACTAAGTCAATGAGACTAAAAAACGTAAAAAAAAGGAGAGGGGTAGCATCCAATGGGTTCAAAACCATTTTCCTCCGTGACGGTTTTGTTCAATAGGGGGGTGACCAGGCTTTTTAAAAATATCAAAAATTTCAGGATCGGATTTATCCAAGTAGACTCAGTCAGCCGTTTTGCTACCTTTAATTAGCTGTATCCGTAAGGCAATAATTAGGTGCACGCTAAGTCAATGAGACTTAAAAACGTCAAAAAGGGAGAGGGGTGGCATCCAATGGGATCAAAAGCATTTTCCTTCCTGATGGTTTTGTTCAATAGGGGGGTGACCAGGCTTTTTAAAAATGTCCAAAAATTTGGGATCGGATCTATTCAAATAGACTCAATCAGCCGTTTTTGCAGAGGAACAAAATCTGAGAATTTCGGAATGATTTACGTAAAGTGGGGCGCAGTTTGGTTGAATCACGCCTTATAACAACACGTTTTTTGAAAATTGTATGTGCTCGGGAGACAGAGGACTAGTAGACCTTTCGTTTGATATGCGAAAATGTAAATTAAATTGTAATTAGCTACCTCTAGTTAGCTGTATCCGTAAGGTAATAATTATGTGCACACTAAGTCAATGAGACTTAAAAACGTCAAAAAGGGAGAGGGGTGGCATCCAATGGGTCCAAAACCCTTTTCCTACGTGACAGTTTTGTTCAATAGGGGGGTGACCAGGCTTTTCAAAAATGTCAACAAATTCAGGATCGGATTGGTTCAAGTAGACTCAGTTAGCCGTTTTGCTACCTCTAATTAGCTGTATCCGTAAGGCATTGATTATGTGCACGCTAAGTCAATGAGACTTAAAAACGTCAAAAAGGGAGAGGCGTGGCATCCAATGGGTTCAAAACCATTTCCCCCCGTGATGGTTGTGTTCAATAGGGGGGTGACCAGGCTTTGCAAAAATGTCCAAAAATTTGGGATCGGATCTATTCAAATAGACTCAATCAGCGGTTTTTGCAGAGGAACAAAATCTGAGAATTTCGGAATGATTTACGTAAAGTGGGGCGCAATTTAGTTGAATCACGCCTTATAACAACACACTCTTCGAAAATTTTATGTGCTCGGGAGACAGA
>JAIGNY010002902.1:0-52500 GCA_020152595.1 Chiridota heheva
AAATTCTCTTTCAATTAGCTCATGTTGTCCACAGAATTGTAAACTATGCACACATTAGAACCATCTTCTAGCTTTATGCAGCCATAACTTAGAAAATTAAACGATTACTTCAGGGTTCAATCAAGTCTTTCTGATATGAAAGAGGAACTCAAACGAAACAAGTGAAAAAAAGCATGCAAATAATCTTTTTCAGTAAAGGAGATATTTAAAATTTCAGTTTGGTATCATTATGTCATAGCCTCAGATTCCTCAAAATCTTCAAGCATTCTATCATATCTTGTCCTGGGATTTTGTGGCTTACAAACCATGGGATTTGACAAAAAAAGTAGTAAAACTGAATCTAGGAAGAGTATTTATAATACACCACCTGAAGAAAGTTTGAGAAAAAATCAATTAAATAGTCAAACAATTAAATAAACTTTCTTTAAAATACATTAACAATTGGTTATGATTGTGAGGATGAGGACACCAACCTTCCATAGTAGACTTACTACACCAGTCATTTCTACACAGATAAGACAGAGCTTTAAACCTGAATATCTCCTTAACAAACTACAATTTTTGAACGCATTCTTCACCATTTTTTTTTTTTTGAAGTCCTATTTCATATAAGACTTGCTTGACCCCTAAAATAAGCTAATTTATTTGCACAACCTGTTCAACTCAGAATTCCATGCTGTTTTACCCCTTACTCTACCACACGGCGGTATTATTAACGTTTTAGTTCCCCAGTCTTTAACTCCGCCTGTCAGGCGCATTTTCAAAAAGGTGCTGGTAAAGTAAGGGTTAATCAACCCGCGACAAGTACTCCAACTCAAAAATATATGCAGCATGGTCCCAGTGGGTGGCCCACAGGTCACTGGAGTGGAACAAGCCCAACTCTGATTCTTCGGAAACAGAGGACCCTTAAATAATCAGCATGTGATAAACCCTTACTCTACCATGTGGCGATATTATCGCTGTTTTGGGTGCCCCGTCTTTGACTCTGCCTCCCAAGCGCATTTCCAAAAAGTGCTGGTAGAGTAAGGGTTAAGATTTATTTTAAATGAAAACTTTTAGGTATCTAAAGACCTAACAAAGCATTAAGTTTAGAATATAAATTAAGACAATTATGCTGAAGTTACAGCTATATAAGATGTCCATAGAACTAAAGTGAATAATTAATCACTGAAGGAAAAAACTGAATTGAAAACAAATTTGGTAGTATCTTAAATGTTTTGTAATTTTGTTCTTTTATTTACAACCATCTGAAATAGCGTGAAAACAAGCCTGTCTCCCAGATGTCTGTTGGGCTACACTGGAGACAAACCTTAAACTCTAAATCTGATGTATAGTAATAAAGCAAAGAGGCTATCCATCTGAAAGCACTATCAACAAGCTCAATTAATGATAATAAATGATTCATAAATATTCATGTGTTTTTGTATTTGAAAGACAATTTCTACAAATATCTACAAAACCAACTTATACAGAACTTTTAACAACTAAAAAGATTTTTTTTTGATAAGTTAAGAAAATATGAACTGTCAAGTCTACTAAACAAAACAATTGTCGAGTCTACTAAACAAAACAACTGTCGAGTCTACTAAACAAAACGAATGTCAAGTCTACTAAACAAAACAAGTGTCGAGTCTACTAAACAAAACAACTGTCGAGTCTACTAAACAAAACAACTGTCGAGTCTACTAAACAAAACGAATGTCAAGTCTACTAAACAAAACAACTGTCGAGTCTACTAAAGAAAACAAGTGTCGAGTCTACTAAACAAATCGAATGTCGAGTCTACTAAACAAAACAACTGTCGAGTCTACTAAAGAAAACAAGTGTCGAGTCTACTAAACAAAACAACTGTCGAGTCTACTAAACAAAACAACTGTCGAGTCTACTAAACAAAACAACTGTCGAGTCTACTAAACAAAACAACTAACGAGTCTACTAAACAAAACAACTGTCGAGTCTACTAAACAAAACAACTGTCGAGTCTACTAAACAAAACAACTGTCGAGTCTACTAAACAAAACAACTGTCGAGTCTACTGAACAAAACAACTGTCGAGTCTACTAAACAAAACAAGTGTCGAGTCTACTAAACAAAACAACTGTCGAGTCTACTAAAAAACAACTGTCAAATCTACTAAACAAAACAACTGTCGAGTCTACTAAACAAAACAACTGTCAAGTCTACTAAACAAAACAACTGTCCAGTCTACTAAAAATATGTTGTATACTGTATCCGTTTTTCTCATTCATGATATATAAGGAAAAAAATCATAAGTTGTGACATGATCAGACATTATAGATAGTTTTTAATTGCATAGAAAATCATTTTTGTTAAGTACTTCGGTATAATTTCTCAATTATAAACACATCCTATATCACTTTAATATTCCTACATACTCAACCCTGCCATAGGAATACCCATGAACATCCCCTACCCCCATGTCACACGATAAAACGATCCTGGAAATCCTGTTTTTGTTGACGGCGAATCCTTTTCTGAGCTCAACTGATATTTATGTACAATTGTGACCAAAAGTGCTGGGACAATATCACTCAACAATTATAAACGATATTCCCCCCACCACCTCCCTTTGAATGTTGTGCACTTTGCCGGATCACTGATCAAATGAAATTGATCAAGAGGAGTGGGGATTTGTTCCAACCACAATTGTAAGATTGTGCTAGCATTAATAGCCATTTCCCCAAATCGAAGATAGGGGAAACTGTCCCTGGTAAGATTTTACTTTCCCAGGCACATTTCTCCTTGACCGATATGATATAAGATTGAGCAATTTTTAATTTTATATATTGATTTTTTACAATTAATTTTCCGAATATCATGAGGAGTAAAAGCCATTAGGCTCTGTGCTGAAACTATTTCTTAAAAACAACTAAAGTTAGTCATGCATGCTCTCTCCAGACAAATCACTTGGCTCTAAATGCTTTAAACAGCCAACTATTGTTCGACAACAACGAGTAAACACACAATTAAAATGATGGGGTTGTCGCCTGCGTATTCGCCTATGATAGTAACAATGCTATCACGAAACCCTTAATACAACCCGGATGAGAACACAGGTACGACGTACGTACAGACATAACATCGACAACCAAGTCAATGTCCACGGCCTTTGATAACCAGTTGTGGTGCACTGGTGAAACTATTGTTGCTATAAGTAAGCTTTTTGCTTCACCACACTCAACATACTAAGGCACGCAAATACACTGCACTTGCTGGTTAACAATAGATCCTTTCGTTGAATCAGTGGAGCAGAAAGTTCAGACAGTGCTAGTATCACAGAAATAGTTGTGGTTTTTGACATGCAGGTAAAGATTAAGCTTTCTGAAATCCGCCGTACAGCAAATATTTTGATAAATTGTAGTAATGGCATTTACACAGCACGTGTACTATAGCATATTGTACCTTTGTGTACTGGTATATCCCGCTACTACATTTTACTTACAAAATTTCGCTGGGGGGAAGGGGTTGCCTCCCTGATCCCCAATGAATATGACACTGCAAGGAGCCCGCCCTTTTACTACATCTATGGAGCTGCAAAGTTGACGGGAACATGGTGGCAAAGGCTTTGTCAAAGTTTAAAATCTCATTGTTTCCTACTGATTAATTGAACCAGAGTTACATCCATGGCACCCAAAAGCCACCGTGCAGCTCAGGGTTAGACTGAGGATCAACAGGAACTCTATGTGACGGCACAGCGGTTGCATTGTAGACTTCCAGTCGTTTCATCAATTGTGACACGATATCTGGCAGGAAGTAAAATGCAGAGCTCACGTAAATATTTGTAATCATCCCATTTTCTTATCTGTCACAGAAATAACTAAATTGCTAAGAAATCAATCGCAGTCTAAACCTCGAATATTAACCAACAAATTCCTATCAATATCAGCTAAACTGACAGTTTTAAAGTGATTTGTTCTTAATATGTTAATATTTCTAAAACAATTTGCACAAAATAAGAATAAAAAAAGATGGGACCAAAATTGTCTGAAATTCTTACCTCCTGCTCAACAAAAGAAGTTTGAATACTTTCTGCACCATTTGATTCCTCTTACATCAAGGGACATCAATGGTATGTACCAGACTATCTGGTGACATTTCAAACAATTTCTTTTAGAGAGGGGGAGACAAGATTTCCTATTTAAATTTCCATTAACAAAACCCCTAATTTTTTTGGTGACATGTCATGTATTTTTTTTTGTTAGGGGTGGGTGGGTGGGGAGGCAGGCAGACAAGATTTCCTACTTAAATTTCCATTAACAATACCCCAATTTTTGTTATGACATGTCATGTATTTTTTTTGTAAGGGGTGAGTGGGGGAGGTGGGGGTGGGAGACATGATTCCCTATTTAAATTTCCATTGAACAATACCCCCAATTTCTTTGGCTATTTTACGTGTACCTTTGTTCCAATCTGCGATGTTGTAAAACTCGCACGGGTCATCTTTCACATTGTACAAGCACGGTTTAACTGTAGGCTGGCAATTTGTAGAAGCGTTGGACGGCTTTACAGGGCACGACACGACAGCAGCATTTGGCACTGACATATTCAGATCAAATGATTCATCTGTAGGGTGAAGGAAAAAAAAACACTACCCGGTAATCACACTTCTAAAGGCCAGATATTGTGTTAACGTGGTCACCGTGGAGATGGGAAATACAATACAGTCCAACATTTCTGATTGGTCAAAATAAATACACAAGCACAGGTAAGCCAATCAATTACCGCCAAGGAAGTGATGTCACTAGTATGTATTAGATTTATTGGTGATGGGTCAAACAAATTTCTTGAGACTAGTTTCCCTCTTTAACACTACCTTCATATGGCAGCTGGTTTTGACACCTACAATTTGAATGACAGCAAAAAAGAGATAAAAGATTCTGAATAAAAGTCTTTAAAATTTGAAACTGACACATTTATTATAGCCGACCAAAGTTTGGAGATTTCCAGTATATGCAAGATTTGTGATGGAATACCTGGAATGACAAGTCATCGGCAGGATTCATCGGCAGGACTCATCGGCATGACTCATCGGCAGGACTCATCGGCAGGATTTGGGAATGACAAGTCATCGGCAGGATTTGGGAATGACAAGTCATCGGCAGGATTTGGGAATGACAAGTCATCGGCAGGATTTGGAAATGACAAGTCATAGGCAGGATTTGGGAATGACACGTCATCGGTAGGATTTGGGAATGACAAGTCATCTGCAGGATTTGAAAATGACACGTCATCAACAGGATTTGGGAATGAGGATTTGGGAATGACAAGTCATCGGCAGGATTTGGGAATGACAAGTCATCGGCAGGATTTGGGAATGACACGTCATCGGCAGGATTTGGGAATGACAAGAGTGGTAGGATTTGGGAATGACACGTCATTAACAGGATTTGGAAATGACACGTCATCAACAGGATTTGGAAATGACATGTCATCGGCAGGATTTGGGAATGACACGTCATCAACATGATTTGGGAATGACACGTCATTAACAGGATTTGGAAATGACACGTCATCAACAGGATTTGGAAATGACACGTCATCAACAGGATTTGGAAATGACAAGTCATCGGCAGGATTTGGGAATGACACGTCATCAACATGATTTGGGAATGACACGTCATCAACAGGATTTGGGAATGACAAGAGTGGTAGGATTTGGGAATGACACATCATCGATAGGATTTGGGAATGACAAGTCATCAGCAGTATTTGCCTTCCGAAAGTGAAAGAAAGGTCACAAAATAAAATTTGCCTACAAATTGGGCGTAGAGTGGAGGTTGGAAATCAGAAAATATCAACATGTTTTGTTGTCAAGAATTCATTTCTTTTGTCCTTCTTCAGGCAGATCTACATACCACGACGAAAATAGAAAAAGCATCATGAAATCGTTTAATAATTTACCTTTTATAGAACTTTGATTTTTCAGGTAATGTCGTGAATATTCAAATTTCTAATTAAGTTTCTGATAAATGAAGGGGTGAAGTGGCTCAGTGGTTATGGAGTCAATCTCGTATTCAAAAATTACCAGGTTTGATTCCTGGCGAGAGCACTGCATTGTGTCCTTGAGTAAGACACTTTACTCTACTTGCTTCAGTCCACTTCGCTGTAAAATGAGTACCAGCACTGCTGGGAAGTTAATCTGCGATGGACTGGTGTCCCGTCCAGGGGGAGTCATGTACTCTCATTCGTTTGTGCCATTGAAACCGGGAATAAGCACTGGCTCTATTAGCCAAATGGCTGGAATGGATTTAGCATAGTGACATGTTCTGGTGGGTGACATGCATACCTATAGTGACATGTTCTGGTGGGTGACATGCCTATAGTCACATGTTCTGGTGGGTGAAATACCTATACTGACATGTTCTGGTTGGTGACATACCTATACTGACATGTTCTAGTGGGTGACATACCTATACTGACATGTTCTGGTGGGTGACACACCTATAGTGACATGTTCTGGTGGGTGACATACCTATAGTGACATGTTCTGGTGGGTGACATACCTATAGTGACATGTTCTGGGGGTTGACATACCTATAGTGACAAGCTCTGGTGGGTGACATACCTATACCGACATGTTCTGGTGGGTGACATACCTATACTGACATGTTCTAGTGGGTGACATACCTATACTGACATGTTCTGGTGGGTGACACACCTATAGTGACATGTTCTGGTGGGTGACACACCTATACTGACATGATCTGGTGGGTAACATACCTATACTGACATGATCTGGTGGGTGACATACCTATACTGACATGATCTGGTGGGTGACATACCTATACTGACATGTTCTGGTGAGTGACATACCTATACTGACATGTTCTGGTGGGTGACATACCTATACTGACATGTTCTGGTGGGTACCATCCAGCCCAGTTACCACGCTCTATTTCCCCAAGAATAATCTTGTAGTCTCCGCTCCTCAAAGCAGCTGTCTGGGTGATGGAGTCGATGTTCAGCAAAATTTCTCTGCGGGGTGAAGTAGCACCTCTATGGATAAAAAAAATGCAAGAAAATGATTTTGTAATGAAAAGCAAATTACGGATGACATCAAAGTGTGGATTCATCAAACTCAGTATAAACTTACAAGATCATTCTTGTGATACTGTAGTTATTGCACCAAGCAAATGAGTTAATCCACCAAGTTAATGACTTAATCCACCAAGTAAATGAGTTAATCCACCAAGTAAATGAGTTAATCCACCAAGTAAATGAGTTATTCCACCAAGTAGATGAGTTAATCCACCAAGTAGATGAGTTAATCCACCAAGTAGATGAGTTAATCCACCAAGCAAATGAGTTATTCCACCAAGTAAAAGAGTTAATCCACCAAGTAAATGAGTTAATCCACCAAGTAAATGAGTTATTCCACCAAGTAAATGAGTTAATCCACCAAGTAAATGAGTTAATCCACCAAGTAAATGAACCAAGCAACAAATACCAACAGGTTCCATTAGGTGTGGTTACATCAGAGAATTCTTGGTGCGAAAGTACATGGTTACAAATATTTGTTTTAGGATCATGTGACATGTTGCTCAACCACATGATAATGCTGAAAGGTCCCCAAATTTTGTGAATTTTTGCTAAAATGTCCAGAAATTTTGCTTAAAGGACCAGATTTTGACACAATGACCTATTTTGTTTTGCTCTGCTTTAGTAAAGCTTAGTCTCTATTTTGGAGAATTTTTTGATGTCAGAAGCATTTTTTTGTTTATGACCTGCCAATCCCAACAGCTGACTGCACTTCTGGTAGAGGGAGTGGGGAAAATGGGGATTAGGAGGGGGGGGGGGAGGGGGGGAAGATAAAATGAGTATTTTACCTGTTAACCATGTATTATCTTTTAGGAAATGTTTCAAACTTGATCCATTTTCCTCATTGCATTGTTATTCATTAACATATATACATGTTCAAAATTGAAAGCTTTAAACAAAATCTGCTTATTGGGACATGAGGCCAGATGATTTAAAAGAAAGTGAAAACAAAAACCAGTATAATTATAACAAAACCATTTCTTGGTTAGAATAAGATTTAAAGGATAAGCTCAGTGGTCAAGCAAGTTTACCTCATATGAAAGAGGACTTTAAAAGAAACAAAATGGTGAAGAAAGCATTGCAAAAAAAATTCTGTTAAGGAGATATTTACTGTAAGTTTGAACTTTGGTATCATTTGTGTAGAAACGACTAAAATCAGACTAGTTGTGATGTCACTGCCTCAAATTTCTCAAATTCTTTATGTATTCTATCATATTTTATCGCTCAATTTTGTGGCTTTGAAAACCATTGGATATGTCGGGAAAGTGGTAAAATAGAATCTTGTAAAAATAATTCTAATGTACAACAAGAAAGTTTGAGGAAAAATAATTGAAATAGTAAAAACGTTAAATATATTTTCTTTAAAATACATGAACAATTGCTAAGAATGTGAGGATAAGGGTGCATACCTCCCATAGTGGACTTACTACACCAGTCATTTCTACACAGATAAGACAGAGCTTTAAACTTGAATATCTCCTTAATGGAATAAGATTTTTGAATGCTTTCTTCATCATTCTGTTTCTTTTAAAGTCCTCTTTCATATGAGATGAACTTACTCTACCACTGAACTTATCCTTGAATTTTGATATGTGACTTTTGGAGTCTGAACCTCTCATTAGGACCTTTCTTTAATTTTGCTGATTCTTTCTTCATCTCCTTCATACGAGACAAATTGCAGCACTCTTCCTTCCTGCAGGTACCTACATTTTCATTGTTTCTTGAGCTGTTGCAGTAAAATTTGTAACTACGTATTGGATATTAGTTGTCTGTTAGAACCTAGATGATCAAAAAGGTTAACTTTTCCTCAAGCTTTTTAGATTTGGCATATAATTTTGTGATTCTAATAGTAGGCCAAAAAGGGAGCATAGGATTATTATGACTTTTGGTCAATAGGTGATTAAGTAAACAATTTCTAATTAAAGTAATTTCTTATCAAGATAGATATGAAAAATTTGAATACTGTATTAGCTTATCCTGTTGACATTATTCATCACCACCATAACTAAGAATTATCTCATGGTTAAAAAATAAAAATAATCATCGGAAAAATCTCAGGGGGCCATGCTTCCCAACCCCCCCTCCTCCTACTGAATCCAACCCTGCTCTGAACGAATCCTTTAACAAATGCATAATTAAGCAGCTCTATCTCCATGATTTCAAAATCTATTACAAGGTACTCACTCTGAAACTGTTGCCCAGATATCAAAACCATCCAAGCCTTGCAGGTCATTGTCATCTCCGCCAGCGAGCTTGTAAATGGTCGGAAACCAATCAGTGACATGCATCATCTCATCTGAGATTCTGCCAGGATTCTTTATCAAGGGACTGTGAACGAAGGCTGTACCACGAACACCGCCCTCCCATAATGAACGTTTCGTCCCTCTCAAAGGGAAGTTGTTCGCATAATTTCCATCAAAGCCATGCGGGGGCCCACCATTATCTGTTGTGAATATTATGACACTGTTTTCGTAGAGGCCTGCTTCTTTCAGCGCATGAGTGACATTTCCGACTGAGTCATCCAAAGCAGAAACCATTCCTAAAAATCAAAACACGGACATAATACCTCCTGGGGCGCATATCAACAAATAATTGCACCACATAATACCGCCTGGGGCGCATACCAACAAATAATTGCACCACATAATTACGCCATATATCAAAAAATAATTGCATCACATGCCTGGGGTTATATCAAAAAATAACAAAAATAATTGCACCACATAATACAGCCTGGGGCGAATACCAACAAATAATTGCACCACATAATACCGCCTGGGGCTCATACCAACAAATAATTGCACCACATAATACAGCCTGGGGCTGTATAATAACAAAAATAATTACACCACATAATACCGCCTGGGGCGCATACCAACAAATAATTGCACCACATAATACTGCCTGGGGCGCTTAACAAAAAATAATTGCACCACATAATACCGCCTGGGGCGCATAGCAACAAATAATTGCACCACATAATACTGCCTGGGGCGCTTAACAAAAAATAATTGCACCACATAATACTGCTTGGGGCACCTCACAAAAAGGAATTGCACCACGTAATACCGCCTGGGGCACCTAACAAAAAGGAATTGCACCACGTAATACCGCCTGGGGCACCTAACAAAAAGGAATTGCACCACGTAATACCGCCTGGGGCACCTAACAAAAAGGAATTGCACCACGTAATACTGCCTGGGGCACCTAACAAAAAGGAATTGCACCACGTTACTGCCTGGGGCACCTAACAAAAAATAATTGCACCACGTAATACTGCCTGGGGCACCTAACAAAAAGGAATTGCACCACGTAATACTGCCTGGGGCACCTAACAAAAAGGAATTGCACCACGTAATACGCTCTGGGGCGCTAACAAAAAGGAATTGCACCACGTAATACTGCCTGGGGCACCTAACAAAAAGGAATTGCACCACGTAATACTGCCTGGGGCGCCTAACAAAAATAATTGCACCACGTAATACTGCCTGGGGCACCTAACAAAAAGGAATTGCACCACGTAATACTGCCTGGGGCACCTAACAAAAAATAATTGCACCACGTAATACCGCCTGGGGCACCTAACAAAAAGGAACTGCACCACATAATACTGCCTGGGGCACCTAACAAAAAGGAATTGCACCACGTAATACTGCTTGGGGCACCTAACAAAAAGGAATTGCACCACATAATACCGCCTGGGGCGAATACCAACAAATAATTGCACCACATAATACCGCCTGGGGCGCATACCAACAAATAATTGCACCACATAATACCGCCTGGGGCGCATAATAACAAATAATTGCACCACATAATACCGCCTGGGGCGCTTAACAAAAAATAATTGCACCACATAATACCGCCTGGAGCGCTTAACAAAAAGGAATTGCACCACGTAATACCGCCTGGGGCACCTAACAAAAAATAATTGCACCACGTAATACTGCCTGGGGCACCTAACAAAAAATAATTGCACCACGTAATACTGCTTGGGGCACCTAACAAAAAGGAATTGCACCACATAATACCGCCTGGGGCACCTAACAAAAAGGAATTGCACCACGTAATACCGCCTGGGGCACCTAACAAAAAGGAATTGCACCACGTAATACCGCCTGGGGCACCTAACAAAAAGGAATTGCACCACGTAATACTGCCTGGGGCACCTAACAAAAAGAAATTGCACCACGTAATACTGCCTGGGGCACCTAACAAAAAATAATTGCACCACGTAATACTGCCTGGGGCACCTAACAAAAAGGAATTGCACCACGTAATACTGCCTGGGGCACCTAACAAAAAGGAATTGCACCACGTAATACCGCCTGGGGCACCTAACAAAAAATAATTGCACCACGTAATACTGCCTGGGGCACCTAACAAAAAATAATTGCACCACGTAATACCGCCTGGGGCGCCTAACAAAAAATAATTGCACCACGTAATACCGCCTGGGGCTCCTAACAAAAAGGAATTGCACCACGTAATACTGCCTGGGGCGTTTACCAAAATAGAATTGCACCATGTAATACCGCCTGGGGCGCTCACCAAAATAGAATTGCACCATGTAATACGCCTGGGGCGCCACCAAAATAGAATTGAACCATGTAATACGCCTGGGGCGCCACCAAAATAGAATTGCACCATGTAATACGCCTGGGGCGCTCACCAAAATAGAATTGAACCATGTAATACCGCCTGGGGCGCTCACCAAAATAGAATTGAACCATGTAATACCGCCTGGGGCGCTCACCAAAATAGAATTGCACCATGTAATACCGCCTGGGGCGCTCACCAAAATAGAATTGCACCATGTAATACCGCCTGGGGCGCTCACCAAAATAGAATTGAACCATGTAATACCGCCTGGGGCGCTCACCAAAATAGAATTGAACCATGTAATACTGTCTGGGGCGCTTAACAAAAAAGAAATTCACCACGTAATACCACATGGGGCGCTTACAAAAAAAAAAAATGCACCACTTTTCAAGCCTGAAGTTTCTTCCTAATAAGCTTCTAATAAGCACCCATGCTCCAAGGTCGCTTACAGAGTGCTATTCGAACTGCATTGTCCATCACAATAACCACCACAAAAACATCGCGAGCATCGGACACAAAACAAGAAAATAAGGAACAAAACTTGAGTAAATTACGTCTTCAAATTAATCAAATGAATTTTATTATCATTAAAAAAATGTTGGGTGGGCGCTTATTAGAGCAGGGGCGTTTAATACATCAAAAATGGTAATCATTTAAAATGTATAGAAAATTAAAATTAGTAATAAAAATAGAATTACATTAAAGATTTTGAACTGTTTTCTCTTTCATACATCACAATTTTTTGCATACATGATGCATACATTTGCATACATAATGAGCCGTAGGTGCTTTGACAGAATTGAAAGACTATTCTGTTCAAAATCTAAATCTCTGCCAAATACCTTCAAGAGAAAATACAAACCTGCAAATTTCTTTCTGCCCTTGAATTTAATATTTGGAAATCGATCAATGTATTTCTGCGGTGCCTGGAGACGGTCTCCTCGATTAGCGCTGTGAACAGCTTGATGGGCCAAGTACAGGAATAACGGCTGAAAGCAGTGGAACATGAAAACGTCCTGTACAACTCATAGGTGAAAAGAACAACTGGGGGCATTGAATGTAAGTTGCATAAAGGAAAAGGGCTGTCAAAATGTGTAAATCGTATGTATATCGCGATATATCACCATGTCGCAATATATCACCATGTCGCGATATATCACCATATCGCGATATATCACTATATCGTGATATACCACCATATCGCAATGTATCACCATATCGCAATATATCACCATATCACGATGTATCGTCATATCGCGATATGTCACGATATATCCCAATATCTATGTTATGATAATTAATTTTGGGAAACTACTTGGTTTTTCAGCATTAAGATCTCAATTCTTCAAGGTATATGGACAGGTACAGGCAACATCAGCTAGAATTTGCCATTTCACAGATTTTTGTGCAAATATGCAAATTTTTGTCTTACACTTGTGATGTAGGAATGAGACATTATATTCTCTATTTTCTGATGTCAATCCATTGTTTTTTACCCTTTGCCATTTCTCTTGGAAAAAGTGAAGATAATTCTAATAAGGAATTGATCTTTAACTAACCCCCTACCAATTTCAAGCTGGAGAAGGCATTTTGAACATTTTCAAGATCTGAAAATAAGGGAAGAAATATGAAGAAAAACAGAAGCCGTTTGGAACAATTTCAAAGTCTGAAAATAAGGGAAGAAAAACAAAAGCAGTTTGGAACAAATCAGGTATGATTAAACCCATCTGGCTTTTGATTGGTCAATAGGTATGATTAAACCCATCTGGCATTTTATTGGTCAATAGGTATGATTAAACCCATCTAGCTTTTGATTGGTCAATAGGTATGATTAAACCCATCTGGCTATTGATTGATCAATAAGTATGATTAAACTCATCTGGCTTTTGATTGGTCAATAGGTATGATTAAACCCATCTGGCATTTGATTGGTCAATAGGTATGATTAAACCATCTGGCTTTTGATTGGTCAATAGGTATGATTCAACCCATCTGGCATTTGAATGGTCAAGAGGTATGATTAAACCATCTGGCTTTTGATTGGTCAATAGGTATGATTAAACCCATCTGGCTTTTGATTGGTCAGTAGGTATGATTAAACCAATCTGGCTTTTGATTGGTCAATAGGTATGATTAAACCCATTTAGCTTTTGATTGGTCAATACTCAATAGGTATGATTAAACCCATCTGGCTTTTGATTGGTCAATAGGTATGATTAAACCCATCTGGCTTTTGATTGGTTAATAGGTATGATTAAACCATCTGGCTTTTGATTGGTCAATAGGTATAACCAAACCATCTAGCTTTTGATTGGTCAATAGGTATGATTAAACCCATCTGGCATTTGATCGGTCAATAGGTATGATTAAACCCATCTGGCATTTGATTGGTCAATAGGTATGACTAAACCCATCTGGCTTTTGATTGGTCAATAGGTATGATTCAACCCATCTGGCATTTGAATGGTCAATAGGTATGATTAAACCATCTGGCTTTTGATTGGTCAATAGGTATGATTAAACCCATCTGGCTTTTGATTGGTCAGTAGGTATGATTAAAGCAATCTGGCTTTTGATTGGTCAATAGGTATGATTAAACCCATCTGGCTTTTGATTGGTCAATAGGTATGATTAAACCCATCTGGCTTTTGATTGGTCAATAGGTATGATTAAATAATCTGGCTTTTGATTGGTCAATAAATATGATTAAACCATCTGGCTTTTGATTGGTCAATAGGTATGATTAAACTATCTGGCTTTTGATTGGTCAATAGGTATGATTAAACCCATTTGGCTTTTGATTGGTCAATAGGTATGATTAAACCATCTGGCTTTTGATTGGTCAATATGTATGATTAAACGCATCATTAAAGGGTCAAAAAAGATGTTGACAATTATAGAGGTATTACTGTACTTTCTGTATTGATAAATTGTTCACTGCAGTTTTAAATGATAGAAATGAAAAATTCTTGTCAATGATCGGTGTTTTTGGCTATGAACAAGCTGGATTCACAAAGAATCACTCAACTGTTGATCATACCTTTGTACTTTATTCCGTTATTAAATGTGTAAGTGGCAACATAAAAAGCTTTACTGTGCATTTATCAACTATCAAAAAGCCTTTGGTTCCATCAATTAGGTTTCACTATGGTACAAGTTATTGGCTTATGATATTAACGGCAAAATTTTAAACGTAATATACATTTTTATTCCAGTGCAAAATCAGGTGTCATGAATAATAGTGTTAAATCTGTTTAGTTGCAATGTTGGTGTTCGACCTTTCCCCTGTATTGTTTGTAATTAATCTAAATGACTTGAAAAGTGTTTAGGAACCATTACAATGGGTTGGATTGGCTTACCAATTGTTTCCAAGAGAACCTCAGCAACGGTGACTATGAACCTTAGCAACGGTGACTATGAACCTTAGCAATGGTGACTATGAACCTTAGCAATGGTGACTATGAACCTTAGCAACGGTGACTATGAACCTTAGCAACGATAAATATGAACATTAGCAATGGTGACTATGGACCTTAGCAACGGTGCCTATAAACCTTAGCAACGGTGACTATGAACCTTAGCAACGGTGACTATGAACCTTAGCAACGGTGACTATGAACCTTAGCAATGGTGACTATGAACCTTAGCAATGGTGACTATGAACCTTAGCAACGGTGACTATGAAGCTTAGCAACGATAAATATGAACATTAGTAATGGTAACTATGGACCTTAGCAACGTTGCTTATGAACCTTAGCAATGGTGACTATGAACCGTAGCAACGGTGACTATGAACCTTAGCAACGGTGACTATGAACCTTAGCAACGGTGACTATGAACCTTAGCAACGGTGACTATGAACCTTAGCAACGGTGACTATGAACCTTAGCAACGGTGACTATGAACCTTAGCAACGGTGACTATGAACCTTAGCAATGGTGACTATGAACCTTAGCAACGGTGACTATGAACCTAGCAACGGTGACTATAAACCTTAGCAACAATGACTATGAACCTTAGCAACGGTGACTATGAACCTTAGCAACGGTGACTATAAACCTTAGCAACGGTGACTATGAACCTTAGCAACGGTGACTATAAATCTTAGCAACGGTGACTATGAACCTTAACAACGGTGACTATGAACCTTAGCAAAGGCTGTTTTATATGCAGATAATTGCAGGTGATTTTTGCTGAAATGAAGATCATTTACAAATCGCTCTTGATGCTGTTAGTAATTATTGCCAAACTTGGCATTTAAATGTAAACAACAACAAAAACAATGTAAACAACAACAAAACCAAAGTTATGATATTTTCAAAAGGGAAGAATAATAACACTACCAGGGCTTTGAAAATGCCAGCCCAAATTTTGTAACTTTTTTTTTATATGCATTTTTGACAACATGCCTTACATTTTCTTTCATACAAGTTTGATTAGAATGGAAGGTAAGATAATTATCTTTTGAGCAATGAAAGCCAAAAATGGAAATATTTTACAAAAATATGGAAATAAGCAAATTTTGGCTAAATTTGGTCAACATATGGTCAATCTTTGCAAAGTATAACTTCTTGTCAATATTGAAAACAGAAAATTGTCTTACATATTTAGATTCTTTATACAAATTTCTTTCCAATGATGGTAATCTAGAATTTTTGGAAATAAAGAAAAAATGAAAAAAATACCAAAAATGATTTGAGGCAAATGACCCATGAAAACTGCAGCAGAAAAATTATAATGCTGCAGTCACGGTGGGACTCAAACCTGATACGCTCGCTTACTAGCCACGTTTATATTAACTACACCACAAGATCATTGAAAGTGACATGGTGAAATTCAATTATTATAGGAAAAGGTCTAATAGAGGGGGGTATGCCTGTATTTATATATCAAGTGAAAGGAAATTGCAAGCACTTTCGAACGGCAGTTCAAGAAAGCAAGCATGTGACCACTTTTCAAAGAAGAACAAAATAGAAAAAGTTGAAAAAATTTCCAAAACAAAAGATTTTTATAAAGAAAGACCAGAAATATCATGTCTTAATTTGCGTGTTTGATTTTGAAGCAAAAAATTGATCAACTGTAAGATTTAAAAACTTTTTAGCAATTTTCCACCCTTTTTTTAAAATTTTTGGTAATGTAAAAACTTACTGATTTTAAAATTATCTCAAAAAAAGTTGATTTTGAAAAAGTTGGTTTGTAAATGGCAATAATATCGCCGCATGGTAGGATGAGGGTTAAGAAAAAAGTGCTTTCACATTTGGTGAAAGAGTTTTAGAGGTCGTAAATGACTTTCCTTATTTGGGTATAGCTTTTAATTATAACAAAAAGTTTAGTAACATAACAAGATGATGGGCTAAGAAGGTTTAGTCACCCCATATAAAGCCCAAACTAACACCACCACCACCACAAATAAAAATAATATAAAAAAAAATGAATTAACAAAAGCAAAAGCCAAGCAGGTTAACAAAGCATGAAATGCATTGTACAGTCTTATTGCCAAATGTTAAGTTAAATCTCTCAATTGATATTCAACTACAACTGTATGATCAGACACTTGTGAGTCAGACACTTGTACCAGGCCAGTGTGTTGTTTGAGCAAGACACTTTATCTTCACAGTCCACCCAGTGAGGGCAGTGACAAGTGTAGGGCTTTGAAAATATGACTCATATTGAAATTTTCAAAGTTATGTGACCAGGGTAATCAAGCGCAAATACTGAAGCTTGGATTATTATTACCAATTTTGTTTCACAGTAGTGAAGTGTAGGGCTTTGAAAATATGACTCATGCATCGGCAACACTACAAACTGCATGGTTTAGGGTGAGCTTGGTAAACTGCATGGTTTATGTGAGCTTGGTAAACTGCATGGTTTATGGTGAGCTTGGTAAACTGCATGTTTTATGGTGAGCTTGGTAAACTGCATGTTTTATGGTGAGCTCTGTAAACTGCATGTTTTATGGTGAGCTTGGTAAACTGCATGTTTTATAATGAGCTCTGTAAACTGCATGGTTTATGATGAGCTTGGTAAACTTTATGTTTTATGTTGAGCTTGGTAAACTGCATGGTTAATGGTGAGCTTGGTAAACTGCATGGTTTATGGTGAGCTTGGTACACCTAAGCTTAGGAAAATTGTTTAAATCAAATAGTCTGTTTTTAGTGTAGACTTATTAAAAGTAAAGACCACAAACTGTCATGTATGTATATAGATTATTGTAGACTCTACACGACAAGGGTTCCTACCAGGGTTCCTACCAGGGTTCCTACCAGGGTTCCTACAAGGGTTCCTACAAGGGTTCCTACCAGGGTTCCTACCAGGGTTCCTACCAGGGTTCCACCAGGGTTCCTACCAGGAGGTTCCTACAAGGGGTTCCTACCAGGGTTCCTACCAGGGGTTCCTACCAGGGTTCCTACCAGGGTTCCTACCAGGGTTCCTACCAGGGTTCCTACAAGGGTTCCTACAAGGGTTCCTACCAGGGTTCCTACCAGGGTTCCTACCAGGGTTCCTACCAGGGTTCCTACCAGGGTTCCTACCAGGGTTCCTACCAGGGTTCCTACCAGGGTTCCTACAAGGGTTCATACAAGGGTTCCTACAAGGGTTCCTACAAATCACCCTGGATTTCAGAAGTTAAGAGTATTTTTGATAAATCAGGCATGTCATACATTTGGAATAATTCAATCTTAACAAGTGATTGGTTATCTAAACCTAAACAAAATATAAATTATTCTTGGCTTAATACTCTCAACCAAAGGCTTGATGATGTTAATGCGCCAAACTGGCTTTCAGAAGCAAGTAGTTACTTTGGCTGTCAAACTTACGGAACATTTCAAATTAAGCCTGGATTAGAGGATCATTTAAATATCCTGCCTGAGACTTAGTAGATCTCTCTAAATATTTCACTAATACTAGGATTGTTACTGGACACTTTGAAAATATTGACTTGGCTAACAGAACCTGCAGATATTGTCTAAATGATCAACTTGGGGACAAATTTCATCTTTTGCTGACGTGTCCTTCATTTGCTGATAGTAGGAGAAAGATAATTAACCAATATCATTGGAAGAAACCCAGTGTTGCAATATTAGTTACCTTCCCAGTCACAAAGCAACGATACTCTTATCACCCTTCTGCAAAATTATTATGGATAAACATTAATTTTACTTGGTCACTATTTCTCCTCACTTCTGTACATATGTTGCTTTTTTTTTGTATTATATGTATTATTCATTAAATAGATCCGTCCACTTTTTCTTTCATAATAAACTTTGGTGGCTGGCCATCACTTGTTAAATTGATACTTGCTATCTTTTTCCTATTTGTTTATGTTGAACATGCATGTGTACGCCTTGTTATGTACTCTGTATATGAGGCGTTGATGTTTAACATGCATGTGTACGCCTTGTTATGTAGACTCTGTATATGAGGCGTTGATGTTGAACATGCATGGTACGCCTTGTTATGTAGACTGTATATGAGGCGTTGATGTTGAACATGCATGTGTATGCCTTGTTATGTAGACTCTGTATATGAGGCGTTGATGTTGAACATGCATGTGTGCGCCTTGTTATGTAGACTCTGTATATGAGGCGTTGATGTTGAACATGCATGTGTACGCCTTGTTATGTAGACTCTGTATATGAGGTGTTGATGTTGAACATGCATGTGTACGCCTTGTTATGTAGACTCTGTATATGAGGCATTGATGTTGAACATGCATGTGTACGCCTTGTTATGTAGACTCTGTATATGAGGCGTTGATGTTGAACATGCATGTGTACGCCTTGTTATGTAGACTCTGTGTATGAGGCGTTGATGTTGAACATGCATGTGTATGCCTTGTTATGTAGACTCTGTATATGAGGCGTTGATGTTGAACATGCATGTGTGCGCCTTGTTATGTAGACTCTGTGTATGAGGCGTTGATGTTGAACATGCATGTGTACGCCTTGTTATGTGGACTCTGTATATGAGGCGTTGATGTTGAACATGCATGTGTACGCCTTGTTATGTAGACTCTGTATATGAGGCGGTAAAGAGTGAATAGATAAACTGCACACCTCACACCACCCCACAAAGTTCCAACTTGGTAGCTTGTACGATTTTCTCAGGAAACACGACACAATATTTTGTACACACACACAAAAGTGATTACAATGCCTTATTGCCATTTTTTACCAATATTACCATAAGGTAATAAATAAATACTACTACTCTATTTTGATGTACCAGGTATTTGATATCTAGCCAGAGAGGAATGCCTCCTGCTGTTGATGAGCCTAGTTCCCCTTAATTCCAAATGCACAATAATCTGCTTTTAAGCACCACTGCTTGTAACACTGATTTGCCCTAGAGGAAAAATGTACCCAAGAAATGTAATCTTGATGGAAACTTAAGAGAACCTGAGGCTTCCATACCTCTGTTGGATTGTGGTTTCTGATGATTTCTTCTGATTTCTGAGTGAAGATTTCTGTTGAGTACTGGCCAAACACCGGTTTGTAAATTGATCCGTTCAGATGAAAATCTGTACCTGTATACATCTTGAAAAACAAATGAGAGAAGAAAAGAATGATACAGTTATAAATAGTATTCAATTTTGGACACACAATGGGGAAACTTGTGCATTGAAGTGAGTGTGAACTCAGCTCTATGGGTGATGTAGGCAACTAATCATACAGTAGCAGTGATTTTTCAGTACAAAATATCATGAAAAATGACCATATCTCATGATAACAAATGACCATATCTCATGATAACAAATGACCATATCTCATGATAACAAATGACCATATCTCATGATAACAAATGACCATATCTCATGATAACAAATGACCATATCTCATGATAACAAATGACCATATCTCATGATAACAAATGACCATATCTCATGATAACAAATGACCATATCCCATGATAACAAATGACCATATCTCATGATAACAAATGACCATATCTCATAATAACAAATCACCATATCTCATGATAACAAATGACCATATCTCATGATAACAAATGACCATATCTCATGATAACAAGTGACCATATCTCATGATAACAAATCACCATATCTTATGATAGCAAATGACCATATCTTATGATAACAAATGACCATATCTCATAATAACAAATGACCATATCTCATGATAACAAATCACCATATCTCATGATAACAAATGACCATATCCCATGATAACAAATCACCATATCCCATGATAACAAATGACCATATCCCATGATAACAAATGACCATATCCCATGATAACAAATGACCATATCTCATGATAACAAATGACCATATCTCATGATAACAAATGACCATATCTCATGATAACAAATGACCATATCTTATGATAACAAATGACCATCACTCATGATAAGAAATGACCATACTGTATCTCATGATAACAAATGACCATATCTCATAACAAATGACCATATCTCATGATAACAAATCACCATATCTTATGATAACAAATGACCATACTGTATCTCATGATAACATATGACCATATCTCATGATAACAAATGACCATACTGTACCTCATGATAACAAATGACCATACCTCATGATAACAAATGACCATATCTCATGATAACAAATGACCATATCTCATGATAACAAATGACCATATCTCATGATAACAAATGACCATATCTCATGATAACAAATGACCATATCTCATGATAACAAATGACCATATCTCATGATAACAAATGCCCATATCTCATGATAACAAATGACCATATCTCATGATAACAAATCACCATATCTCATGATAACAAATGACCATATCTCATAACAAATCACCATATCTCATGATAACAAATGACCATAATTCATGATAACAAATGACCATATCTCATGATAACAAATCACCATATCTCATGATAACAAATGACCATATCTCATGATAACAAATGACCATATCTCATGATAACAAATGACCATCACTCATGATAACAAATGACCATAATGTATCTCATGATAACAAATGACCATATCTCATGATAACAAATGACCATATCTCATGATAACAAATCACCATATCTCATGATAACAAATGACCGTATCTCATGATAACAAATGACCATATCTCATGATAACAAATCACCATATCTCATGATAACAAATCAAATGATAACAATGTATCTCATGATAACAAATCACCATATCTCATGATAACAAATCACCATATCTCATGATAACAAATGACCATATCTCATGATAACAAATGACCATATCTCATGATAACAAATGACCATATCTCATGATAACAAATGACCATATCTCATGATAACAAATCACCATATCTCATGATAACAAATCACCATATCTCATGATAACAATGTATCTCATGATAACAAATCACCATATCTCATGATAACAAATCACCATATCTCATGATAACAAATGACCATATCTCATGATAACAAATGACCATATCTCATGATAACAAATTACCATATCTCATGATAACAAATGACCATATCTCATGATAACAAATCACCATATCTCATGATAACAAATGACCATATCTCATGATAACAAATCACCATATCTCATGATAACAAATGACCATATCTCATGATAACAAATGACCATATCTCATGATAACAAATGACCATATCTCATGATAACAAATGACCATATCTCATGATAACAAATGACCATATCTCATGATAACAAATGACCACATCTCATAATAACAAATGACCATATCTCATGATAACAAATCACCATTTCTCATGATAACAAATGACCATCACTCATGATAACAAATCACCATATCTCATGATAACAAATGACCATAATGTATATCATGATAACAAATGACCATATCTCATGATAACAAATGACCATATCTCATGATAACAAATAACCATATCTCATGATAACAAATCACCATATCTCATGATAACAAATAACCATATCTCATGATAACAAATCACCATATCTCATGATAACAAATCACCATATCTCATAATAACAAATAACCATATCTCATGATAACAAATCACCATATCTCATGATAACAATGTATCTCATGATAACAAATCACCATATCTCATGATAACAAATCACCATATCTCATGATAACAAATGACCATATCTCATGATAACAAATGACCATATCTCATGATAACAAATCACCATATCTCATGATCACAAATGACCATACTGTATCTCATGATAACAAATGACCATATCTCATGATAACAAATGACCATACCTCATGATAACAAATGACCATATCTCATGATAACAAATGACCATATCTCATGATAACAAATGACCATATCTCATGATAACAAATGACCATATCTCATGATAACAAATGACCATATCTCATGATAACAAATGACCATATCTCATGATAACAAGTGACCATATCTCATGATAACAAATCACCATATCTCATGATAACAAATGACCATATCTCATAACAAATCACCATATCTCATGATAACAAATGACCATATCTCATGATAACAAATGACCATATCTCATGATAACAAATGACCATATCTCATGATAACAAATGACCATATCTCATGATAACAAATGACCATATCTCATGATAACAAATGACCATATCTCATGATAACAAATGACCATATCCATGATAACAAATGACCATATCTCATGATAACAAATGACCATATCTCATGATAACAAATGACCATACCTCATGATAACAAATGACCATATCTCATGATAACAAATCACCATATCTCATGATAACAAATGACCATATCTCATGATAACAAATCACCATATCTCATAACAAATGACCATATCTCATGATAACAAATGACCATATCTCATGATAACAAATGACCATATCTTATGATAACAAATGACCATATCTCATGATAACAAATCGCCATATCTCATGATAACAAATGACCATATCTCATGATAACAAATCACCATATCTCATGATAACAAATGACCATATCTCATGATAACAAATGACCATATCTCATGATAACAAATGACCATATCTCATGATAACAAATGACCATATCTCATGATAACAAATTACCATATCTCATGATAACAAATCACCATATCTCATGATAACAAATGACCATATCTCATAATAACAAATGACCATATCTCATGATAACAAATCACCATTTCTCATGATAACAAATCACCATATCTCATGATAACAAATCACCATATTTTATGATAACAAATGTACATATCTCATGATAACAAATGACCATATCTCATGATAACAAATCACCATATCTCATGATCACAAATGACCATATCTCATGATAACAAATGACCATAATGTATCTCATGATAACAAATCACCATATCTCATGATAACAAATGACCATATCTCATGATAACAAATGTACATATCTCATGATAACAAACATAAGGAATAAAATACGCCCTCAAAAGATATCTTCCTGCTCTTCAATACTGCCAAATTCCAAAGTTACAGTCCACAAACCTCTGACAAGATACATTTCAAAAATAAAACAGAAGTTTACAGTTCTTTCCATTTTATGACCTCAACAATGTTGAGCTAAGAACTCATCAAGTTCACAGTAACAATCCACAGCAATTAAGTACTGACAGTTAAAAACCTGTGAATCTATTATAAATTAAAACATATCTAATAGGCAAATAGATTACCACAAAATATTTTTCAAAATTATATTTCATGAAATTTTTAGAACGATTAGTGAAAATTTAAACTGTAATATTTTGGAAACAGTGGCATGGGTAGGAACTGGCATTTGGGAGAGGGAGGCAAGAGTGAGTGGGGCAGGCTTATACATTACGATCAAGAAGGCGCATTAAAATTGTGTCCTAAACACCCGATCATTAATATAAAACTGGTCGGCGATCAAATTACGTACCTCCGCTTCCAATTTGCATTGCTTGCTTACTCGCCCATTAAATTATAGGATACAGTTTTCATGCTCCGTTCGTGGTTCACGCATGAGTGATTCAAGTAAATTCGAGTAGTTTTTATGCATGCAATCGTGTCTGAAAATTATCCGGCTATTCTTGAAAGGCGATATTACTTTTGTGGGTTTTTCCAATTAGTCGAGGCGGGATTCTGCATGCAACATTAGACAGGTATGTCCCCAGTTTTGGGGCAGGGCTTCTAAAACGGGGAGGGCTCATGCTCCCTCCCCCACCCCTGGCTATGTTCCTGTTTACAAAGATATCAAACACACAATTCTGAATCAGTGACTGATTGAATGGTGTAGAATTGGTTTGAAGACTGTTTGAGATCTGTGTTTTATTACCAATAAGGAAGAGTTGAACACTGTTTGAGATCTGTGTTTTATTACCAATTAGGAAGCCCAATAGTGGAGTCTCTGAATATGATAAATAGCAAATCTGAATTTGAGTTCTAGCTGATCAAATATTAAGCAGTATGAATGGAAACTTCACTTTTGTACATACCTCAGCGCTGACATGGTTGTAGTAATCTTCCTTGCCATTGTAGTACCCATAGAATGATTCAAACCCTCGGTTTACTGGGATGTACTCCTTCTTGAAGTAACCAAGATGCCACTGCAACAAATGGAGAGATGGACATTTTTAAAAATGCAAATTTTTTAGAATAAATATTGTGAAGGCTTTTCCAGATTTTAAAACCAGTGAAATTAAAGGTCTATAGTAAATTGCATTAATCTGGAAATACTTGTGCAGAATGTACAGTATGTCTCTGAATCAAATACTTGTGCAGAATGTACAGTATGTCTCTGAATCAAATACTTGTGCAGAATGTACAGTATGTCTCTGAATCAAATACTTGTGCAGAATGTACAGTATGTCTCTGAATCAAATACTTGTGCAGAATGTACAGTATGTCTCTGAATCAAATACTTGTGCAGAATGTACAGTATGTCTCTGAATCAAATACTTGTGCAGAATGTACAGTATGTCTCTGAATCTAATACTTGTGCAGAATGTACAGTATGTCTCTGAATTAAATACTTGTGTAAAATGTACAGTATGTCTCTGAATCAAATACTTGTGCAGAATGTACAGTATGTCTCTGAATCAAATATTTGTGCAGAATGTACAGTATGTCTCTGAATCAATTACTTGTGCAGAATGTACAGTACAGTATGTCTCTGAATCAAATACTTGTGCAGAATGTAAAGATGTCTCTGAATCAAATACTTGTGTAAAATGTACAGTATGTCTCTGAATCAAATACTTGTGCAGAATGTACAGTATGTCTCTGAATCAAATACTTGTGCAGAATGTACAGTATGTCTCTGAATCAAATACTTGTGCAGAATGTACAGTATGTCTCTGAATCAAATACTTGTGCAGAATGTACAGTATGTCTCTGAATCTAATACTTGTGCAGAATGTACAGTATGTCTCTGAATCAAATACTTGTGTAGAATGTACAGTATGTCTCTGGATCAAATACTTGTGTAGAATGTACAGTATGTCTCTAAATAAAATACTTGTGCAGAATGTACAGTATGTATCTGAATCAAATACATGTGCAGAATGTACAGTACAGTATGTCTCTGAATCAATTACTTGTGTAGAATGTACAGTATGTCTCTGGATCAAATACTTGTGCAGAATGTATACAGTATGTCTCTGAATAAAATACTTGTGCAGAATGTACAGTATGTCTCTGAATCAAATACTTGTGCAAAATGTACAGTATGTCTCTGAATCAAATACTTGTGTAGAATGTACAGTATGTCTCTGAATCAAATACTTGTGCAGAATGTACAGTATGTATCTGAATCAAATACTTGTGCAGAATGTACAGTATGTCTTTGAATCAATTACTTCTGTAGAATGTACAGTATGTCTCTGAATCAAATACTTGTGCAGAATGTACAGTATGTCTCTGAATCAAATACTTGTGTAGAATGTACAGTATGTCTCTGAATCAAATACTTGTGCAGAATGTACAGTACAGTATGTCTCTGAATCAAATACTTGTGTAGAATGTACAGTATGTCTCTGAATCAAATACTTCTGCAGAATGTACAGTATGTCTCTAAATCTAATACTTGTGCAGAATGTACAGTATGTCTCTGAATCATATCTTGTGCAAAATGTACAGTACAGTATGTCTCTGAATCAAATACTTGTGCAGAATGTACAGTATGTCTCTGAATCAAATACTTGTGCAGAATGTACAGTATGTCTCTGAATCAAATACTTGTGCAGAATGTACAGTATGTCTCTGAATCAAATACTTGTGCAGAATGTACAGTATGTCTCTGAATCAAATACTTGTGCAGAATGTACAGTATGTCTCTGAATCAAATACTTGTGCAGAATGTACAGTATGTCTCTGAATCAAATACTTGTGCAGAATGTACAGTATGTCTCTGAATCAAATACTTGTGCAGAATGTACAGTATGTCTCTGAATCTAATACTTGTGCAGAATGTACAGTATGTCTCTGAATTAAATACTTGTGTAAAATGTACAGTATGTCTCTGAATCAAATACTTGTGCAGAATGTACAGTATGTATCTGAATCAAATATTTGTGCAGAATGTACAGTATGTCTCTGAATCAATTACTTGTGCAGAATGTACAGTACAGTATGTCTCTGAATCAAATACTTGTGCAGAATGTAAAGATGTCTCTGAATCAAATACTTGTGTAAAATGTACAGTATGTCTCTGAATCAAATACTTGTGCAGAATGTACAGTATGTCTCTGAATCAAATACTTGTGCAGAATGTACAGTATGTCTCTGAATCAAATACTTGTGCAGAATGTACAGTATGTCTCTGAATCAAATACTTGTGCAGAATGTACAGTATGTCTCTGAATCTAATACTTGTGCAGAATGTACAGTATGTCTCTGAATCAAATACTTGTGTAGAATGTACAGTATGTCTCTGGATCAAATACTTGTGTAGAATGTACAGTATGTCTCTAAATCAAATACTTGTGCAGAATGTACAGTATGTATCTGAATCAAATACATGTGCAGAATGTACAGTACAGTATGTCTCTGAATCAATTACTTGTGTAGAATGTACAGTATGTCTCTGGATCAAATACTTGTGCAGAATGTATACAGTATGTCTCTGAATAAAATACTTGTGCAGAATGTACAGTATGTCTCTGAATCAAATACTTGTGCAAAATGTACAGTATGTCTCTGAATCAAATACTTGTGTAGAATGTACAGTATGTCTCTGAATCAAATACTTGTGCAGAATGTACAGTATGTATCTGAATCAAATACTTGTGCAGAATGTACAGTATGTCTTTGAATCAATTACTTGTGTAGAATGTACAGTATGTCTCTGAATCAAATACTTGTGCAGAATGTACAGTACGTCTCTGAATCAAATACTTGTGTAGAATGTACAGTATGTCTCTGAATCAAATACTTGTGCAGAATGTACAGTACAGTATGTCTCTGAATCAAATACTTGTGTAGAATGTACAGTATGTCTCTGAATCAAATACTTCTGCAGAATGTACAGTATGTCTCTAAATCTAATACTTGTGCAGAATGTACAGTATGTCTCTGAATCATATCTTGTGCAAAATGTACAGTACAGTATGTCTCTGAATCAAATACTTGTGCAGAATGTACAGTATGTCTCTGAATCAAATACTTGTGCAGAATGTACAGTATGTCTCTGAATCAAATACTTGTGCAGAATGTACAGTATGTCTCTGAAACAAATACTTGTGCAGAATGTACAGTATGTCTCTGAATCAAATATTTGTGTGGAATGTACAGTATGTCTCTGAAACAAATACTTGTGCAGAATGTACAGTATGTCTCTGAAACAAATACTTGTGCAGAATGTACAGTATGTCTCTGAATCAAATACTTGTGCAGAATGTACAGTATGTCTCTGAATGAAATACGTGTGCAGAATGTACAGTATGTCTCTGAATCAAATACTTGTGCAGAATGTACAGTATGTCTTTGAATCAATTACTTGTGCAGAATGTACAGTATGTCTCTGAAACAAATACTTGTGCAGAATGTACAGTATGTCTCTGAATCAAATACTTGTGCAGAATGTACAGTATGTCTCTGAATCAAATACTTGTGCAGAATGTACAGTATGTCTTTGAATCAATTACTTGTGCAGAATGTACAGTATGTCTCTGAAACAAATACTTGTGCAGAATGTACAGTATGTCTCTGAATCAAATACTTCTGTAGAATGTACAGATGTCTCTGAATCAAATACTTGTGCAGAATGTATACAGTATGTCTCTGAATCTAATACTTGTGCAGAATGTACAGTATGTCTCTGAAACAAATACTTGTGCAGAATGTACAGTATGTCTCTGAATCAAATACTTGTGCAGAATGTACAGTATGTCTCTGAATCAAATACTTGTGCAGAATGTACAGTATGTCTTTGAATCAATTACTTGTGCAGAATGTACAGTATGTCTCTGAAACAAATACTTGTGCAGAATGTACAGTATGTCTCTGAATCAAATACTTGTGCAGAATGTACAGTATGTCTCTGAATCAAATACTTGTGCAGAATGTACAGTATGTCTTTGAATCAATTACTTGTGCAGAATGTACAGTATGTCTCTGAAACAAATACTTGTGCAGAATGTACAGTATGTCTCTGAATCAAATACTTCTGTAGAATGTACAGATGTCTCTGAATCAAATACTTGTGCAGAATGTATACAGTATGTCTCTGAATCTAATACTTGTGCAGAATGTACAGTATGTCTCTGAAACAAATACTTGTGCAGAATGTACAGTATGTCTCTGAATCAAATACTTGTGTAGAATGTACAGTATGTCTCTGAATCAAATACTTGTGCAGAATGTATACAGTATGTCTCTGAATAAAATACTTCTGCAGAATGTACAGTATGTCTCTGAAACAAATACTTGTGCAGAATGTACACTATGTCTCTGAATCAAATACTTGTGCAGAATGTACAGTACAGTATGTCTCTAAATCTAATACTTGTGCAGAATGTACAGTATGTCTCTGAATCAAATACTTGTGTAGAATGTACAGTATGTCTCTGAATCAAATACTTGTGCAGAATGTACAGTTCAGTATGTCTCTGAATCAAATACTTGTGCAGAATGTACAGTATGTCTCTGAATCAAATACTTGTGCAGAATGTACAGTATGTCTCTGAATTAAATACTTGTGTAAAATGTACAGTATGTCTCTGAATCAAATACTTGTGCAGAATGTACAGTATGTATCTGAATCAAATATTTGTGCAGAATGTACAGTATGTCTCTGAATCAATTACTTGTGCAGAATGTACAGTACAGTATGTCTCTGAATCAAATACTTGTGCAGAATGTAAAGATGTCTCTGAATCAAATACTTGTGTAAAATGTACAGTATGTCTCTGAATCAAATACTTGTGCAGAATGTACAGTATGTCTCTGAATCAAATACTTGTGCAGAATGTACAGTATGTCTCTGAATCAAATACTTGTGCAGAATGTACAGTATGTCTCTGAATCAAATACTTGTGCAGAATGTACAGTATGTCTCTGAATCTAATACTTGTGCAGAATGTACAGTATGTCTCTGAATCAAATACTTGTGTAGAATGTACAGTATGTCTCTGGATCAAATACTTGTGTAGAATGTACAGTATGTCTCTAAATCAAATACTTGTGCAGAATGTACAGTATGTATCTGAATCAAATACATGTGCAGAATGTACAGTACAGTATGTCTCTGAATCAATTACTTGTGTAGAATGTACAGTATGTCTCTGGATCAAATACTTGTGCAGAATGTATACAGTATGTCTCTGAATAAAATACTTGTGCAGAATGTACAGTATGTCTCTGAATCAAATACTTGTGCAAAATGTACAGTATGTCTCTGAATCAAATACTTGTGTAGAATGTACAGTATGTCTCTGAATCAAATACTTGTGCAGAATGTACAGTATGTATCTGAATCAAATACTTGTGCAGAATGTACAGTATGTCTTTGAATCAATTACTTGTGTAGAATGTACAGTATGTCTCTGAATCAAATACTTGTGCAGAATGTACAGTATGTCTCTGAATCAAATACTTGTGTAGAATGTACAGTATGTCTCTGAATCAAATACTTGTGCAGAATGTACAGTACAGTATGTCTCTGAATCAAATACTTGTGTAGAATGTACAGTATGTCTCTGAATCAAATACTTCTGCAGAATGTACAGTATGTCTCTAAATCTAATACTTGTGCAGAATGTACAGTATGTCTCTGAATCATATCTTGTGCAAAATGTACAGTACAGTATGTCTCTGAATCAAATACTTGTGCAGAATGTACAGTATGTCTCTGAATCAAATACTTGTGCAGAATGTACAGTATGTCTCTGAATCAAATACTTGTGCAGAATGTACAGTATGTCTCTGAAACAAATACTTGTGCAGAATGTACAGTATGTCTCTGAATCAAATATTTGTGTGGAATGTACAGTATGTCTCTGAAACAAATACTTGTGCAGAATGTACAGTATGTCTCTGAAACAAATACTTGTGCAGAATGTACAGTATGTCTCTGAATCAAATACTTGTGCAGAATGTACAGTATGTCTCTGAATGAAATACGTGTGCAGAATGTACAGTATGTCTCTGAATCAAATACTTGTGCAGAATGTACAGTATGTCTTTGAATCAATTACTTGTGCAGAATGTACAGTATGTCTCTGAAACAAATACTTGTGCAGAATGTACAGTATGTCTCTGAATCAAATACTTGTGCAGAATGTACAGTATGTCTCTGAATCAAATACTTGTGCAGAATGTACAGTATGTCTTTGAATCAATTACTTGTGCAGAATGTACAGTATGTCTCTGAAACAAATACTTGTGCAGAATGTACAGTATGTCTCTGAATCAAATACTTCTGTAGAATGTACAGATGTCTCTGAATCAAATACTTGTGCAGAATGTATACAGTATGTCTCTGAATCTAATACTTGTGCAGAATGTACAGTATGTCTCTGAAACAAATACTTGTGCAGAATGTACAGTATGTCTCTGAATCAAATACTTGTGCAGAATGTACAGTATGTCTCTGAATCAAATACTTGTGCAGAATGTACAGTATGTCTTTGAATCAATTACTTGTGCAGAATGTACAGTATGTCTCTGAAACAAATACTTGTGCAGAATGTACAGTATGTCTCTGAATCAAATACTTGTGCAGAATGTACAGTATGTCTCTGAATCAAATACTTGTGCAGAATGTACAGTATGTCTTTGAATCAATTACTTGTGCAGAATGTACAGTATGTCTCTGAAACAAATACTTGTGCAGAATGTACAGTATGTCTCTGAATCAAATACTTCTGTAGAATGTACAGATGTCTCTGAATCAAATACTTGTGCAGAATGTATACAGTATGTCTCTGAATCTAATACTTGTGCAGAATGTACAGTATGTCTCTGAAACAAATACTTGTGCAGAATGTACAGTATGTCTCTGAATCAAATACTTGTGTAGAATGTACAGTATGTCTCTGAATCAAATACTTGTGCAGAATGTATACAGTATGTCTCTGAATAAAATACTTCTGCAGAATGTACAGTATGTCTCTGAAACAAATACTTGTGCAGAATGTACACTATGTCTCTGAATCAAATACTTGTGCAGAATGTACAGTACAGTATGTCTCTAAATCTAATACTTGTGCAGAATGTACAGTATGTCTCTGAATCAAATACTTGTGTAGAATGTACAGTATGTCTCTGAATCAAATACTTGTGCAGAATGTACAGTTCAGTATGTCTCTGAATCAAATACTTGTGCAGAATGTACAGTATGTCTCTGAATCAAATACTTGTGCAGAATGTACAGTATGTCTCTGAATCAAATACTTGTGCAGAATGTACAGTATGTCTCTGAATCAAATACTTGTGTAGAATGTACAGATGTCTCTGAATCAAATACTTGTGTAGAATGTACAGTATGTCTCTGAATCAAATACTTGTGTAGAATGTACAGTATGTCTCTGAATCAAATACTTGTGCAGAATGTACAGTACAGTATGTCTCTGAATCAAATACTTGTGCAGAATGTAAAGATGTCTCTGAATCAAATACTTGTGTAAAATGTACAGTATGTCTCTGAATCAAATACTTGTGCAGAATGTACAGTATGTCTCTGAATCAAATACTTGTGTAGAATGTACAGTATGTCTCTGAATCAAATACTTGTGCAGAATGTACAGTATGTCTCTGAATCAAATACTTGTGTAGAATGTACAGTATGTCTCTAAATCTAATACTTGTGTAGAATGTACAGATGTCTCTGAAACAAATACTTGTGCAGAATGTACAGTATGTCTCTGAATCAAATACTTGTGCAGAATGTACAGTATGTCTCTGAATCAAATACTTGTGCAGAATGTATAGTATGTCTCTGAATCAAATACTTGTGTAGAATGTACAGTATGTCTCTGGATCAAATACTTGTGCAGAATGTACAGTATGTCTCTGAATCAAATACTTGTGTAGAATGTACAGTATGTCTCTGAATCAAATACTTGTGCAGAATGTACAGTATGTCTCTGAATCAAATACTTGTGTAGAATGTACAGTATGTCTCTGAATCTAATACTTGTGCAGAATGTACAGTATGTCTCTAAATCTAATACTTGTGCAGAATGTACAGTATGTCTCTGAATCAATTACTTGTGTAGAATGTACAGTATGTCTCTGAATCAAATACTTGTGCAGAATGTACAGTATGTCTCTGAATCAAATACTTGTGCAGAATGTACAGTATGTCTCTGAATCAAATACTTGTGTAGAATGTACAGTATGTCTCTGAATCTAATACTTGTGCAGAATGTACAGTATGTCTCTGAATCAAATACTTGTGCAGAATGTACAGTATGTCTCTGAATCAAATACTTCTGTAGAATGTACAGATGTCTCTGAATCAAATACTTGTGCAGAATGTATACAGTATGTCTCTGAATCTAATACTTGTGCAGAATGTACAGTATGTCTCTGAAACAAATACTTGTGCAGAATGTACAGTATGTCTCTGAATCAAATACTTGTGTAGAATGTACAGTATGTCTCTGAATCTAATACTTGTGCAGAATGTACAGTATGTCTCTAAATCTAATACTTGTGCAGAATGTACAGTATGTCTCTGAATCAAATACTTGTGTAGAATGTACAGTATGTCTCTGGATCAAATACTTGTGTAGAATGTACAGTATGTCTCTGGATCAAATACTTGTGTAGAATGTACAGTATGTCTCTGGATCAAATACTTGTGTAGAATGTACAGTACAGTATGTCTCTGAATCTTTGATTTGTGCTTTTTGTGTCTTAATCTTTTAATGTCTTAATTTGTACTTTTCATGTGAAAGTTACATATCATAATACTGCAATAGGAATTTTTAACATTTGAATAAGCAATATCACGATATCATGATAAATCATAATTCAAGACAACACAACAACTGACCTTGCCGACAGCGTGAGTTCTGTATCCCAATCCTTTGAGTCTGTCCGCCAGCGTAGTTTCATTCAGACCCAAACCATACGGCTGTCCTGCTGCAATTGTCAGGTGTTGCAATCCTGAATGAAAGAATAAGAGTGTCACAGGCCTCCCAGTCACTCTTTTTTTAAATAAAGGTTTTTTTAAAGATTTGGATTTAAATAAAAAGGTTTATAAAGGTTAACTCATGGAATAAATTTTCATACAATGAGCATATTCTGGGGCAAAAGGCAGTTGGTGGCGCTAAAAGTCCATTACTTACGTGAAGTTGGAAATTTTATTTTGGTCCTGCTACTTTTTAAATGTGTGTTGAGAACAGATATGCTATTAAATGGATGTGTATACTTACCAATGAAGCTAAAACCTTGGCACTCAAATAATTTACCTTACTTAACTTTGAAAATAAAGGTTTTTAAAGGTTTTAAAGGTTATTTTGAAAGGAATAAAGGTTCAATTTGTCAATAAAGGTTTTTAAAGGTTTACCAGGAGCCCTGGTATCAAGTTCAGGAGGTCTTGGCAGTGAGCCAAAAGCAAGTATTGAATAAACCTCTATCATTTGGGCCACTTTAACTTTTGGTTTAAAGTGAAAATTTAATCAAGAAACGACAAATTAGAAAAGAACAAAATGGAGTCATTAACTCACGATATCACAATTCCTAATGTTTATTTTTGTTCATCAAATTGAAAATGGTAATTGAAAGAAAAAGCTATACACAAAAATATTCTCTGCATGTGTTTTTCAAAAGAGCGTATTTCATTTCATAAACAATACATGTATCTGACCTTTGTTTGACGTATAACACGGTAAACAACAGCAACACTAATTCTACCCTTTTCACAACATGAGAGAATCCTATTTATTGCGAACATGGCACCAAAGTTAAGCGGACAAAACCAATGATTCCACGCTGCCAGTCCACTGGTTCAATAGTCTAAAGGTTCAATAGTCCAAAAGAAAAGGCCCAATAGTCCACGGGTTAGATAGTCTGAAGGTTTAATAGTCAAAAGGTTTAATAGTCAAAAGGCCCAACTGTACGAAGGTTTAAAAGTTAAATAGGCTAACCCTAACCTTCGGACTATTAAGCCCTCAGACTATTGAACCTTTGGACTATTGAACCTTCTGCTTCGGACTATTAAACCTTCGGACTACTGGGTCTTCAGATTAGCGGGTCTTTATTTCGGACTATTAAACCTTTGGACTATTGAACCTTCTGCTTCGGACTATTGAACCTTCAAACCACTGGGTCCTCAGATTAGCGGGTCTTTATTTCGGACTATTGAACCTTCGAACCAGTGGGCGGACACCGATTCCACATTTTGTTATGAATGACTTTAACTCACCAGTGTGAATAGGGTATCTTCCTGAAAGCAAAGCACTTCTGGTCGGTGTACAAATGGGCTGAACATAATAGTTGAAGAGGATGACGCCACTGAGCGCCAAGTCATCTATGTTTGGGGTCAAAATCTGCGGAGAGCCGTGAAAGCTGACATCATTCCAACCCTGAAAAAAGTAGAATAAAATAGGCATATAGTATGACTACAAAGTGACAGAGAACATCTTCATACAGTGGAAAATAATTTAAATGAAGAACACTATCAAACAATGTTAATCCCGTCCCTAATGATACAATCGACAAGTTGATATGCATATCCAGGCAAGGTTGAAAAATGATTCACCTGGAAACCAAGGTAACCAAAAATAATATCGGGCAACAATAATTTCTGCTTAAAGTGCTTGTTTGAGAACCAAATTATTGGCAGAGTTTGTATCCTCCCCTGATACTACCTGATAGTTTGTATCCTCCCTGATACTACCTGATAGTTTGTATCCTCCCCTGATACTACCTGATAGTTTGTATCCTCCCCTGATACTACCTGATAGTTTGTATCCTCCCTGATACTACCTGATAGTTTGTATCCTCCCCTGATACTACCTGATAGTTTGTATCCTCCCCTGATACTACCTGATAGTTTGTATCCTCCTGATACTACCTGATAGTTTGTATCCTCCCCTGATACTACCTGATAGTTTGTATCCTCCCCTGATACTACCTGATAGTTTGTATCCTCCCCTGATACTACCTGATAGTTTGTATCCTCCCCTGATACTACCTGATAGTTTGTATCCTCCCCTGATACTACCTGATAGTTTGTATCCTCCCCTGATACTACCTGAGAGTTTGTATCCTCCCCTGATACAACCTGATAGTTTGTATCCTCCCCTGATACTACCTGATAGTTTGTATCCTCCCCTGATACTACCTGATAGTTTGTATCCTCCCCTGATACTACCTGATAGTTTGTATCCTCCCCTGATACTACCTGATAGTTTGTATCCTCCCCTGATACTACCTGATAGTTTGTATCCTCCCCTGATAGTTTGTATCCTCCCCTGATACTACCTGATAGTTTGTATCCTCCCCTAATACTACCTGATAGTTGGTATCCTCCCCTGATACTACCTGATAGTTTGTATCCTCCCCTGATACTACCTGATAGTTTGTATCCTCCCCTGATACTACCTGATAGTTTGTATTCTCCTGATACTACCTGATAGTTTGTATCCTCCTGATACTACCTGATAATTTGCATCCTCCCCTGATACTACCTGATAGTTTGTATCCTCCCCTGATACTACCTGATAGTTTGTATCCTCCCCTGATACTACCTGATAGTTTGTATCCTCCCCTGATACTACCTGATAGTTTGTATCCTCCCCTGATACTACCTGATAGTTTGTATCCTCCCCTGATACTACCTGATAGTTTGTATCCTCCCCTGATACTACCTGATAGTTTGTATCCTCCCCTGATACTACCTGATAGTTTGTATCCTCCCCTGATACTACCTGATAGTTTGTATCCTCCCCTGATACTACCTGATAGTTTGTATCCTCCCCTGATACTACCTGATAGTTTGTATCCTCCCCAGATACTACCTGATAGTTTGTATCCTCCCCAGATACTACCTGATAGTTTGTATCCTCCCCAGATACTACCTGATAGTTTGTATTCTCCCCTGATAACTACCTGATATAAAAAATAAAATAAAACTTGCAAAAGATGGGAAGAATGTTCTAAATAAAAATAATGCATTTTTTCCTAGAATACCGCCTGCAGTTATATCATTTTGAGGGAAAAATCATAATCACATAATCATGATAGGCAAAACTACTTGACACCACCAAGTATCTGTACTGGACACCACCAAGTATCTGTACTGGACACCACCAAGTATGTGTACTTGACACCACCAAGTATGAGTACTTGGCACCACCAAGTATGTGTACTTGACACCGCCAAGTATGTGTACTTGACACCACCAAGTATGTGTACTTGACACCACCAAGTATGTGTACTTGGCACCACCAAGTATGTGTACTTGACACCACCAAGTATGTGTACTTGACAGCACCAAGTATGTGTACTTGACACCACCAAGTATGTGTACTTGGCACCACCAAGTATATGTACTTGACACCACCAAGTATGTGTACTTGACACCACCAAGTATGTGTACTTGACACCACCAAGTATGTGTACTTGACACCACCAAGTATGTGTACTTGACACCACCAAGTATGTGTACTTGACACCACCAAGTATGTGTACTTGACACCACCAAGTATGTGTACTTGGCACCACCAAGTACGTGTACTTGACACCACCAAGTACGTGTACTTGACACCACCAAGTATGTGTACTTGACACCACCAAGTACGCCTATCAGGTTCCACTGTGATAAGAGCGCACAGTATAACTTCACTATCTAATAATCTAAACATCATCTAATTAACATTTAATATATGGACAGGTATGTGATGTCATCAAAATTGGTTAAAATTTGGTTATTTAAACAGCTTTGTGAAGATTTGTGTGCAAATATGCGTAAATATGCAAATTTGTGTGTTACTCTTGTGATGTATGATTGAACTGGACATAGTCTCAAGTTTCTTACATAAATCTATTGTTTTTAACCCTCGGCCATTTGAAAAAAGGATGTGTGTGACAGACTGTTGATGATCTTGTATTGAAATAACACTTCTCTACTTACAAGGTCATCAGCTATTATCATGATTACATGAGGCTGTTTTGCGGCACCCGTGACTGCCAGGATGGAAAACAGGATCACCAGTTTCGGCAGCAAACTTCTACCAGCCATTTTACCTATGACAAAGAAAAGGAAATTATATATTGGACCTAAATGCTTATATCTTGAAAATATTTGGCTGAAGGAAAGAGGGTGATTAGAACAGGTCAAACATTTTGCTAGCATGTCCAAACTAAATGCTAATGAGGATGAACAGAATAAAGAGAAAAGGACATGTCAGGGAATCCCACAAAACTCAATCAAAAATGCACTTTTGTTACAGCTTTTGCAATTTCCTGCGCCCAAAACATGCAATTTCCTGCACCCAAAACATGCAATTTCCTGTGCCCAAAACATGCAAATTCCTGTGCCCAAAACATGCAATTACCTGCACTCAAAACATGCAATTTCCTGTGCCCAAAACATGCAAATTCCTGTGCCCAAAACATGCAATTTCCTGCACCCAAAACATGCAATTTCCTGTGCCCAAAACATGCAATTTCCTGCACTCAAAACATGCAATTTCCTGTGACCAAAACATGCAATTTCCTGTGCCCAAAACATGCAGTTTCCTGCACCCAAAACATGCAATTTCCTGTGCCCAAAACATGCAATTTCCTGCACTCAAAACATGCAATTTTCTGTGACCAAAACATGCAATTTCCTGTGCCCAAAACATGCAGTTTCCTGCACCCAAAACATGCAATTTCCTGTGCCCAAAACATGCAATTTCCTGCACTCAAAACATGCAATTTTCTGTGACCAAAACATGCAATTTCCTGTGCCCAAAACATGCAATTTCCTGCACCCAAAACATGCAATTTCCTGTGCCCAAAACATGCAATTTCCTGCACTCAAAACATGCAATTTCCTGTGACCAAAACATGCAATTTCCTGTGCCCAAAACATGCAATTTCCTGTGCCCAAAACATGCAATTTCCTGTGCCCAAAACATGCAAAGTTTATGTAATGGGCCTGAAAATTTCACATTTAATTATCCATTTATCCTTGTTGATATTTGACTATCTATTTGATGTTTTAATTTGATTTCATTTGTTGTTATTTGCACCTATCTTTTATAAGTGGATGATAAGATAAATCAACATCTCTTATTAAGTTAAAGACTAAACTTGAAATCCTACAGCCTACAGGTCTAGGGACTGTACGACTAGGCCTAGAGACTGTACGACTAGGCCTAGGGACTGTACGACTAGCCCTAGGGACTAACACTTGTGCATATTATGTACACTTGTGCATATTTTGTACACTTGTGCATATTATGTCCACTTGTGCATATTATGTACACTTGTGCATATTATGTCCACTTGTGCATATTCTGAGACACTAAGTTCCTTTGTCTGTCTGGTAGGGCTTGATAGCAAACAAATGCAAAATGTCATTTTAGGATCCTCAATAATTGAATGAAAATGGATGCCCAACCACATTAGGACTAAGCTAGGTACAGTATGTCAAAATCACGAGAAATCGTATTTTCTCCTGGTGACCGCAACGATAGTTGATACAAATGATAGTGCCCCTATGGAGTTTTATTTCTGGTAAGCCCTATTTCATGGGAACATTTCAAGAAGGACATTAACATTTTAAGGACCGGTTGCACGTGTTACGGGCAATTTTGACATGCACTTTTAAAAATTACTTGATTGAGTGCTTTACCAACAACCTATAGACTTAATTTTTACACCATTAGGAAAAACTTAAAAGATCTTTTAGAAAATAATATTTTCCACACAAAAAATTGCTGAAAAATGCAGTTGAAAATGTCCAAATTTCAAAAATTGAAAATTAGTTCAACAGCAAAACAATTTTCTTTAAAAAAAAAAAAAATAACCCATTTTTACTACCTACAAACTTTAAAATCACAAATGTACTACGCAAGACGTCAAATTTTATAATCTGAAAGAATTTTTCTTATACCTATCTTTTATCTCCTTTTATTACAAAATATCTGCCCCAAATCACAATTTCCTGTCATTTTTAGCACAAAATTTTCAAAAAATCATACTGTATATTGAAAACCAAACAAGTCCTGGGGTGAAACAAAGATGTACATATTGCGCTTGAAACACTCTTTCCATACGAATATTGTTTGCATTTGTATCCCCTCTGCAAAATTGATTCCTTACCATCTTAAATCCTTTAGCTCAGTCAAAAATCAAAACACGTGTTACAGCATGGAACAATGAGCATATACGTTGTGCAGTATCCAAAACACCGGCATTCTGTCAACAAATCGCGACAATTTTAGTGTGCACTGGTATAGCCTAGCTGAAAAACTTTTTGCGATAAAAGGGAAAGGGGTGGAGGAAAATATTATTTGAATGTATCATCGCGTAGCTCTTTGGTATCTGATGAAGCTATTGGAACTCCAGGGTCCAAAGTTCATTCTGACAGCTCCAGAGGGTCAGTAGGGGTAGGCCTATTTATAATTAAATATCAGGATTAAAAGTTATATATTTAACATAACATACATAACAAGATTACGGGCTAAGAAGGATTAGCCACCACATAAAAAGCCCAAACTAACACCACCACCATCACAAAAAAAAAAAAAAATCAAAGACCCAGTGTTAGTAAAGAACTTATAAATGTTGACCTTCAAACAACTCTTTGCGAAAAGCTAAAACGCCAAATATCTATTGTGAGAACTCTTTAGTCAAATTCAAAATGTTACGTGTTACATGAGGATTAGCTGAAACATGCAAGAAATAACAGGAAGTCAAAGCATCACTACCACATAGGAGCTTAAAAACCTGAATCATATCGCCACGTACTCATCTCAACTCAAGCGTGGTCAAACCAAGAATTCACAACCTAGATTCATAAGAGAGATTTCTTACTTCGGGAATAAGTCTAGTGCCGCTTTCCTGAACCTGCTCCAAAATGAACTTATCCTTCTCATAAAAGGGACTCCAAGCGCTGCCTGAATAGCATACTCAAGTTGAGGCCCGACTAACTGCTTATACAAAATAAGAACAACCTCTCTACTAAGAAAACAAAAATTTCTTCTAATTAAACCAAGCATCCTATTTGCCGGCGCAGCTGCTAAAGCACACTGTTTAGAAGGCTTCAGATTGCTAGTAATGACAACACCTAGATCTCTTTCTTGATCAAGAACCAAGATTTGGACCAAAATGAATAACTTTGCATTTATCAACATTGAATGACATCTGCCACATTTGGGACCAAGAAACTAACTTATCCAGATCAGTTTACAAAAGTGAAGAATCCCTAGCATCATCAACAATCCTGTACAGCTTAGTGTCATCAGCAAATTTACAAACCCTGGGGGCAACATCAATGAAGATCAAGAAAAGAAGCGGACCCAATACAGCACCCTGAGGAACACCACTTGTGACCTTCTTCCATAGAGATACTTCACCATTCTCAAGGTCGGAGAGCTGTAACCGTGTTAAAGCTCAGTACGGTTTTGCTAAGTTGGGAGGGGAAACTTTATCATTACAGTCAATGGGATATTTTGGACAAAACATAGGTTTGTCTCCCATTGACTGCAATGATAACTGACTGTTTGTTTTCCCCTTTGACTGAAGTTCGAGATCGTCAAAAAAGCATTGTTACGTCGCTGTGCACCACAACATTCCCAGATGTCCGACCTCCAGAATTAACAACTCTTTGTGACCTGTCAACTAACCAAGAATAGGCGTAGGCCTATATCCAACTGGCACACACTTTCCCTACACACCAAGTGCTCTTGTTTTTATCATGAGCCTGCCTAATGGAGTTAGACTCCATGGTTATATGTACTTAAAGAGAAAATTCTGTGCTTCAATTTAAGTATTTTAACATATGTTTTGGAGCTTTAGGGTAAAGAGAAAGCCTTCAATTTACAGAGCAATTTGAAGAAAAAAAAGTGCATAATTTGAAGTGCATATTTTGGGGGCTCGGTCCTTTAAGGGTTAAATGGTATGATCTTAATCTGAATCTGAAACGGTTAAGTCGGCAAAAATCCTTCAAGAGGACATGAACGCCAACCGAGCGTAAAAAGTATGAGTAAAAAATAATATAAAAAAAACTACTTAGCAATACAGGTGTTAGTAAGTTTAGCTTTGAAACAATTGAGACTTAGTGCATGAACAATGATATGGGCCCAAAGGCCCTCTTACCTTTAGCCGTAGAAGTTCATAAATGAGCCTGGCTGTTCTTGTATTAAATCCTGGTAAATTTCCCAGAAAACAATGATTTTCGTGGAATTGTTACATACAATTTTCAACGTTATCTACGATATACTGGCCCTAAATCTAATTGCGTTTAGCTACAACATACTGGCCCTAAATCTTATTGCGTTTAGCAACTTACGAATACACGAAAGTTTGTGGTGAAAATGTTACTGCATTTACCAGAAATACCTTTTCCAAATAGTGAACTGTGACGGTAACATTCCAACATCACATTGTCACATGAAAAATGATTAATGTAGTCTGCGTAGGCCAAGAAACGGGTAATTGCAGGCTACAGTACACTGCAGGCAATTACCCGTTTCTTGAACTTTAAGTTTAGGGAGGTTGCATGAGATTAGGCCGTGCCCACTGCTAGGTTTGGCCTATTCAAGTGTCATGACACAATTGATTGTTATGCTTAGAAAGTTGAAGGTTTCCGCGGGAAATTTTGAATTACTTTTTGGCAATAAATTCGAGAAAGGGTTTTCAAAACGAAACTGCAAATGGATTCAAAGGTATAAGGTTAAGCAAAAAGAAAGGTAATGAAATATAAAAAGTAGAATATTTCAATGACATTACTATACATGCTATAGGGAGCAGGTAATAGGCCTATAACTATCTACCATAATTAATTCAGGGGTTAGGCCTACACACAGGTCGTGGGGGTAAGGGCGAGGGGAATGGGGAGTGTGTGCACAATTGCATGCCCTGTACGAAAAGCGATCCTTCAGGCTTCAGTCCGACTCCTTGTTTACATAACAAAGGGATCAGCTGTTCCGAACCTACCAACTACGTAATGCCCCAAAATAAACAAGATCCGACGCTCACCAAAAGCGCTCCTGCGTACTACTTATATGCAACCTTTTCAAGAAACGGTTAATTGCACACTGCAGCATCACTGGATTTCGATCACAGGTAGCACGAAACTAATTATTTCCCACATTGAAACCTATAATGAAAGTCAAGTTCAACGCGAACGAGTTGAAATGTTGTGTGATGTTTTCAAAAAAGGCTATCTTATATCTCTTGAATGAGGATAGTCTCAATAGGGGGTCACCGGAGGTTTGGGGCATTGTTTTTAGACAGAAGTAAAGAGGTTTTGTACACCCTTACCAAATCACGCAAATTTGTGTATGGGCCCATGGTAAAATAGTCCCCCATGAAACTGTTTCTGAAGCAGATCTTGTCAAGTTTGGTTGGATATACATAGTCAAGATCTATCTATTCTCTACCATTTCTGAAATTTGCAACTTTCCAGCTTCCTGTCCAATGAAATGGGACCTTTTCGAGAATATTTTTTATTAGCCTTTTCTCTGAGGGTTCTCATTTTGAGCTGGCGCAGTAATACCTAAGTAGTACTGTGCTACAGTAGTTCGGGTCTAGAGGCATGGAGCTATTTGCCTGCCTTAGTCATTGGAACCACAGATTTATAATAATAAACCCTGATGAAACCTATGAATCATGTTTGGGTCACTTTGACGGTACAAGAATTGGAGAAGTTTTGAAGAAGGCCGCCGCCTTTTTTTCGAAAAAACAAGCTGTAAATTTCGGTATATAAACGAATATCTAAGTCAGGTCGACCGACGACAGTCGCATGTCAGTCAATATAGAATTTGGTTAAAATCTTCCTGAAAAAGTATCATGACGGTCACGGTGTACAAATAACAAAATTCACAAAAATAAAGGAACATTTTGGCTGTCTGTGTGGCTGTGTGGCTGTCTGCAGCTGAATGGGAAGTTTACCATTGAAGATTATAAATTAAGCAACAATGTATGTATGTATTCGTGTCTTGAACGATTTCAACATGACACTGTGATTAATCGCATGATAATCATGAATGGCAGTCTCTCAGATAATATGCACGAGCACATCATAAGGGGGGTGTTACACCCCTATATGAGCCAGTATTGAAGATAGTATAAATATTAATCGTAATTGTTATTATAATAATAATAATGATAACATTAATAATAACAATAATAATAATAATAATAATAATAATAATAATAATAATAATAATAATAATAATAATAATAATAATAATAATAATAATAATAATAATAATAATAATACAAATAATAATAATAATAATAATAATAATAATAATAATAATAATAATAATAATAATAATAATAATAATAATAATAATAATAATAATAATAATAATAATAATAATAATAATAATAATAATAATAATAATAATAAATAATACAAATAATAATAATAATAATAATGATAATAATAATAATAATAATAATAATAATAATAATAATAATAATAATAATAATAATAATGATAATAATAATAATAATAATAATAATAATGATAATAATAATAATAATAATAATGATAATAATAATGATAATGATAATAATAATAATAATAATGATAATAATAATAATGATAATAATGATAATAATAACAACAATGATAATAATGATAATAATAATAATAATAATGATAATACTAATAATGATAATGATAATAAGAACATTTATATAGCGCTTAATCCACACTGTGGAGTATGTTCAAAGCGCTTATACAATAAAAATGATAGATTAATGCAAATAAACGATTAAATTAAATTGTAATAAAAATTATGAATACTTCTTAAACAAATATGTTTTGAGCTGAGATTTAAACGTATTCAAAAATGTAATGTCTTTCATGGATTTCGGAATATCATTTCATTTTCTGGCGGCTGCCACTGTGGAAGACCTGTAACCAAAATATTTTAGTCTCCACTTTGGTATATCCAGCAATTGCTTGTCACTAGACCTGAGACACCTTTTTGGCTGATAGATGGACAGAAGCTCACAGAGGTATTCTGGTGCTGATAGTATACACTTATAGGCTAAACACAATATTTTATACTCCATCTTAGCTTCAACTTGTAGCCAGTGCAAAAGCTTTAACGCGGCTGTAATACTGTCACGTTTTGATGTTTTAGTGACAATACGTGCAGCTTTGTTTTGTATCCGCTGCAATCGTTTGATGTTCTCATGTGACGCACCAACAAGCAGACTTGCAATAATCATGACGTGACAGGATTAATGACCTTGCCAATGCTGAAGCCGTCTCCTGAGTCAGAAGGTGTCTGATGCTGCCAATATTGTGCAAGTGGTAGTTGCAGATCCTGCAAAGCTCTGTGATATGCTTCTCTATGGTCAGTTCCTGTTGAAGAGAAACACCAAGATTTTTCACTGATTTAGAGAATGGGATTGAGGTCAGACAAACCGAGATATGACTGATGTCTGTGTTAAGCAGTCTGGACTTTGGTCCTACAAGCATAGCTTCTGTCTTACACTCGTTAAGTTTGAGCATGTTGTTCGTCATCCAAGACTTTATGCTTGTTGTACATAGTTCAAGTTTGCTAAGTGCCACCATTCCACTTTCTGCTGGGTGAAAACTATTTATCAGCTGTGTATCATCGGCATAGAGGTGATAAAGAACGTTATACCCATGTTTTTGTTTCTTCGCAAAAAAAAAAAAAAAAATTTGAAAATATTTTGGCTAATTTCATACTTTCTTTTTAATTGTTATTGCCACCCCCTACCCCCACCCCTCTTCTTCCTTGGCGGGACACCGATCTTAGTCGTGCAGATGTTGGATCTACTGTATCATAGTATATCTCAGTCATGCCTGGCTCAGCTAAGATATCAAAAACATGTTCTCCCGACCGCCGACTCGTCCTGATGCTGACAAAATATACTTGGGCGCTAAGTCGGGTCGAGATTTAGAATGTCGAATGTACTGTTAATATCAGAGAAACATCTCATGCCCGAATCGTCCAGGTATCAAAATAAATCATATCCGCTCGAATCGGCATGATACTGATTGGGCCCGGCATTCGGGTTGGCAACTGCAGTGTATATGTCAATTTGTGTTAATTTTCAGCCTTTTGAGGCATCAAAGACAAAATACCTTCAATGCTTCCCTTTGGGGGCATTTATTCCCCTGGATCTCTATTCCCCTGAATCCCTACCCTCTGATCCTTATACTTCGCCCAGGATCCCAAATTGTTTTATCTGGCATTTGGGAACTTCGTGTTGATTTTTAACCCTTTTGGGACATGAAAAACAAGATAACATCGGACCATTTAGGCTTCGCCCATAAACCCCACAATTTTGCCCGATTTCTCTCAATCTTTAGGAAAATTGATTCCTTTGCCTGTTTAACAAAGCTTATTTAGATTTTAGCATGATAATGTAGAATTGTCATTTTAGGATCAAATACAAGAAATTTTCAGGGCTTCTGGGCGGTTTGCTCTCTCTCTCTCCTAGAGAGAGAGAGGGGGTAGAGCCAGAGAGAGAGAGAGTATTTACACAAGTTTGTAGTAAATTATTTAAAATCTTTCTTTTAGACAACCCATATTTTTCAAAGAGTGACGATATACCTGACCATGTAGGGTTTTAAGGTCCAATTTTTTTGGATTATAGCATATTTTAGGTGTAATATTTTTCATGTGTAACGTTAGTGCACTTGCCAATTGTATGACCCACCCCTTTACTCGAGTTAAAGGGGGTCATTCTCAGAAACAAATGACTCACATGTGAGTCACACACGTTCAATGTCAGTCACAAAGTGACTGAGGGGTGAGTCAAATTAAATAAATGTGACTGAGGGGTGAGTCGGATTGAATAAATGTGATTTAGGGATGAGTCAAAAATTATGTGATGTGGGTTATTTTGTCTGACTGTAGATGGGTCATTTAACAAGTATACCCACCACACACCTATACTTTCTTCAATCCTCACATGCCACCAGGAATATAGACAGTGGCGCGCCGGCAGAGTCGTGACATTGGGAGGAGGGAGGAGGCACCTACTTCCGGCGTGGGGTAATGGGGTATTCTTATTGATGGTGTTGCTAGGGCGTTGCCAGGGTGAAAAAAATGAGGGTGTATTTGAAATATTGATGTGATATTTTATTTGTTGCTGCCTGGTGCATTGGAATACTATGTAAGCGGGGCGTCACCATGGGTTGACGCAGAGCGGCGAAGATAATTTTTGCGAAAAACACCTCTCAGATTGCTGGAAATGACACTTCCTGAGGTTGTTTTGTGCAAAACCAGACCCCCTCCTACAGGCGCGTAGCAAGCGGGTGGTTTGGGTGGACAATGTCCAGGGGCCCTGGGGGTTCAGGGGGCCCACAACCAAATGCGGCAAAAAAAATTGGTTATTTGTGAATATTTGCGTGAATTTGTTGTGATTTCGACGGGTACAGAAACATGATATCTCAATATAAAGATGGTTTCGATACAGCCTCTGAAGGTTTGGGAAGTGCCATTTCCTGCGATCTGGTTTTTTTTTTTTTGGGGTTAGGGTTAGCAAGGAGTCTTTAATTGGGGGTGCATCACTCTGTTACCTGAAATTTGAAAAGCAAAAAAAGGAGGTCATCCAGCCATGGAAATTTCAAATTAGGATGAAGGGGGGGGGGGGGGATAAGGGTACATTTGTTTGGAAGTTGCCCCCACACCCCCGGCTGCTACACCCCTGGTCATGGTCAAGGCCGTATTTAGTGTAACTGTCATTCAACTTAAAGTATATGTAATTGTTTTACAAACCTGCTTAAGTTTATCCACTTTGGGGTTTTTTCAAGTTAGAGTTGAATGTTATTGAAGGTTTTCCAATCACATTAAGTTTAGCATCTCCAGTCCAGCAGATGTATTAAACCAACATAAATCAAAATAATAGTTGTAGACTTGTATGTTAAGTTTGGTCTTTTGTGTATTGTTTTATGTATGACAACTTGCCTCGAAGGTCGTGACAACCTTCCCCACCTTGGGGTTAATTGTCACATTTTGTTTTATTTTTTTCAAATGAAAAAAAATATAAGCTTAACCTAAATCCTAAAGTCTAAGTGGTTATAAATGGTTAAGATCCTGTAGCTCAAGACTGTGATAAATACCCCCTGTAAATAAACTTTGAGGAGCCTCCATGATCGAAAAGGTGAATTTTGTGCCAACCAGCCCCGGTCTCCCCTACAAACGTGAAAAATTAATTATTTCCACATTATGAATTTTGTTAATGAATTTTGACTTGTATAATACATACTACGCGTTGTGGCATACGTTTTAGTCCTTGAAATGTAGATTTTGCAAGAGATTCGGGGCTTAGCCCCTGGACCCCACCAGGGATCCTTACACCAGGGGCCTCAAAGCGGCCCCCTGAATCCCACGCCAACAAGTCGAACGCTTTGCGCTTTGATTTTGTGTTTTGTATACTGGTATATGGTGTATTATAGCTCTATTTGACATGAATTTTGACGTGTATAATATACGTTCTTACTATGCATTGTGACATACTTTTTTCCATGAAATATCAATTTTTCGAGAGCTACAAGGGGCCTTCGCCCCTGGACCCCTATCGGGGCTTCGCCCGTGGACCGCACCATGGGCCCATAAGTGGGCCCCTGGACCACACGCCAACAAGTCGAGCGCTGCGCTCGAAGTGACACCTCAACTACACCACTAAATGTCTTGTCGATTCAATTCAATCTTCCCCTTTCCCATATTAAAAACCTGGTTACCCCACTCATTTTTATACGACTGAAAATTGGTAACCAAAAACGTGATTTTTATTTTATTCTGAAACGATGGAAGACATGCCAACCAGTCTATGCCAGTGCACCCTCTTTTTCAGTCTATGCCAGTGCACCCTCTTTTCAGTCTATGCCAGTGTACCTTCTTTTCAGTCTATGCCAGTGCATCCTCTTTTCAGTCTATGCCAGCGCACCCCCTTTCAGTGTATGCCAATGCACCCTCTTTTAGTCTATGCCAGTGCACTTTCTTTTCAGTCTATGCCAGTGCACCCTCTTTTCACTCCATGCCAATCTACACTCTTTCAGTCTATGCCAGTGCACCCTTTTTAGTCTATGCCAGTGCACTTTCTTTTCAGTCTATGCCAGTGCACCCTCTTTTCACTCCATGCCAATCTACACTCTTTCAGTCTATGCCAGTGCACCCTTTTTAGTCTATGCCAGTGCACCCTCTTTTTCAGTCTATGCCAGTGTACCTTCTTTTCAGTCTATGCCAGTGCACCCTCTTTTTCAGTCTATGCCAGTGTACCCTCTTTTCAGTCTTTGCCAGTGCACCCGCCTTTTCAGTCTATGCCAGCGCACCCCCTTTCAGTCTATGCCAATGCACCCTCTTTTAGTCTATGCCAGTGCACTTTCTTTTCAGTCTATGCCAGTGCACCCTCTTTTCACTCCATGCCAATCTACACTCTTTCAGTCTATGCCAGTGCACCCTTTTAGTCTATGCCAGTGCACCCTCTTTTTCAGTCTATGCCAGTGTACCCTCTTTTCAGTCTTTGCCAGTGCACCCGCCTTTTCAGTCTATGCCAGTGTACCTTCTTTTCAGTCTATGCCAGTGTACCCTCTTTTCAGTCTATGCCAGTGCACCCTCTTTTCACTCCATGCCAATCTACACTCTTTCAGTCTATGCCAGTGCACCCTTTTTAGTCTATGCCAGTGCACCCTCTTTTTCAGTCTATGCCAGTGTACCCTCTTTTCAGTCTTTGCCAGTGCACCCGCCTTTTCAGTCTATGCCAGTGTACCTTCTTTTCAGTATATGCCAGTGTACCCTCTTTTCAGTCTATGCCAGTGCACCCTCTTTCAGTCTATGCCAGTGCACCCTCTTTTCAGTATATGCCAGTGCACCCTCTTTCAGTCTATGCCAGTGTATTTTTTGAGAAAATTGATTGCTTTGAGGTTAACTGTTCCATCAAGTAGGCTGATGAAAGCTCTTTTCTTTATGCTACTCGACGACGAGTGAACACACAATTACAATGACGGGGTCGTCGCCTGCGTATTCGGTTATGATAGTAACAATGTTATCACGAAACGCTTAATACGATTCGGACGAGAACACAGGTACGACGTACGGACAGACATAACATCGACAACCAAATCAATGTCCACGGCCTTTGATAACCAGTTGTGGTGCTTTGGCGTGTCTACCCAACCCAGGCTTGAACCCAGGGCCTCGTGGTCTGTAGACAGGTATGATAACCGCTACACCACAGTTAGTAGACAGTGGTGCTACTGTTATTTAAATGATTTTTATATTGGATATATTCTCAGAGGCCCAACTGATTTACAAAAGACACCCTTTCCAAGAATGCTAAAAATAGAGAAACCTTTAAATCGCTAATTAGCGCAGATGACCGTAGACGGTGCTTCATCGCATTCAATAATGCAGCCATAAAACTGTTCATAGGCCTAATACTCACCAATCCTATGAATTGTTAAGCAGCTTACTGTCTGGTACTGGCATTGTAGTTTGTGATTTTGTAACGGTTTGCAAAAACACCTTACGAAATGACCAAGCTGAATGTTCGCATGAGCATTTATGTCACGAACAAATGTTTGTTCTTTGTTATTTTTTCAAGCATGTTTCTTAGGGCCATGAAAAAGTATTAAATATAATTTTGAAGGAAAAACAAACCTCTTGGAGAAACTAATCAAATGTTTTTGAGAAAAAGAAAATGGAAGTTTTGAAGTCTTCAAGTTACCAAACGTATAACAGTGGTAACAGTTTGAAGTTGACCAAAGATTTCTCACGGATAGATATTTGGCTTTTTAGCTATTCGCATAGAGTTGTTAATGAGTGGAATGGTTTGCCTGAGTGGGTAATGAGCTCATATTCTGATCACACTTTCAAGGTCAACATTGATAAGTTCTTTACTAACTCTGGGCATCTTTTATTTCTTTATTTTTGTGTGTGTGTGTGGTGGTGGTAGTGCTAGTTTGGGCTTTTTATGAGGTGACTAGCCCTTCTCAGCCCGTAATCTTGTTATGTTATGTTATAAGCAGTCACGTGTAAGTGCCCGCTTTATCGCTTGAATTCAACATTATCTTAAGCGGATTTTTCAATAACAAAAATGTTTGGAAGAAAAAAGTTCAACATTATGGTAAGGTTAGGTTTAGGATTAACTATATAGGCGGTAATCCTTTAGCAATCAGAAGTTATAACTTAAATTTAACGGAGACATAAGTCTGGATTTTGCTTCATTTAACGTATCTGTATATGATAGAAATAATATTTAATGAGTCATCTGAAGAAATTTCACATTATAAAAAAAAAAATATTTAGGATTTATTTTCTGATTTATTAAAACATTAATTCTATCAAAACAAACTTACACGGGAGGCGGCCATTTTGTTCAAACGCCCTCTAAAAAATAATGTTATACACCCAGTACAGAATGTTAAACCTTTAAAAATAATTTTATACACCCAGTACAGACTTAAAACTGCGTTAAAACGGTCCCATTGGACCAGTGGCGTAATATGTTATTAGGTAGCTTCTGCATCATACAAAATAACACGCGTCTGAACGTTTATCAGAAAATAATTTTGTATTTTTTTAATTTTCTATCAATACCTTGAGAAAAAGGAAAGACTTGGCCAAAAAAAGAAAAGGAAAAAAAAGGATAAAATTCTGTATCAAAAAAGCAAAATTTATTATCAAATTCCATATCAAAAACGCCAAATGATCAAAATCCATATCAAAAACGCCAAATGATTAAATTCCATACCAAAAACGCCAATTGATCATATTCCATATCAAAAAAAGCAAAGTGATCAAATTCCATATCAAAAAAAAAAAAGCATGAAATAAACTAGATTTTTTTTTTTTATTTTTCTTTTTCTTCGGGAGATAGTACACAGACGCATAACAGCACTGACTCTCGGGAAAGTTCAGTTGCCTTCAGAATAGGATAGATTACACGTTGTTGGTTGTATGACCGAGATATTGACGGTCACGGAAACAAACGTTCTTTTTCGACGGAATCGTTGAGGAAATTGTTCGCGCGGTATATATCTGCATGATAAATTGGTTTAATATATCAATTATATGATAATTATATGATAATTATATGATAACTATATAATAACTATATAATAATTATATGATAATTATATGCAATTTGTGTACGGTTAGGACGTTGTTATAGTCGGTGCCGTAGCTCGTTGGTGCTCATTTACAAACACAAGTCGAGGGCGAGGACTTTTCGGTAATATTTGTTTATAAGGGACCAGGGGCGAATCTAATTATCAAATCTAATTATAGATTCT